>QXVX01001421.1:42116-87951 GCA_013436065.1 Halocynthia aurantium | reverse complement strand
GTCGATTTGTAAATCTCTAAAATAATTGCCGTGTAATTCTAGTGTTTTTAATCGTTTTTGGTGATCTATAGTGCCGCTAGTGATGTGTTTTGATTATGGGACATGTGTTTCTCTTCATGAGTTTTATGAATGCACGTTTCAATCTGCAGTGTACTACTACTATGTACTAGTGTTGCTGTGACTTGCCCGAATAACTCTGCAGGTGAGATTTGAGTTGGATAAGGAAGTTGGTATTTTTTTGATGTGTACCTTACGAAAACTGAAGCCAGTATTACACAATATTCCAGCATGAGAAATCTAAATTTACTGTCTCTCAACCACGCATCTATTCCGGAGTTGAAGGATGTGGATTGCCACCTTTCTGTTGATGTCGACACTGACACCATTTATCTGAATACAAGCAATGAAATTATAGGAGTTGATATTGAAAAAGATGAAGTAAGTGTCTTGAATATCAGCTCTTATTCTTATACCTTTGTGTATATAATTGCAACTGTCTAAATACGGTATGTCATGGTCCGATGATTCAGCTGTGAGAGTGATTATAAATTCGCGCTTTGATAATAATGTGAAAACTTGGAGGGTAATTTCCGTGTAAACGTTACCGAACCTACTAGCACACGCAGAATGGTACCTTTATGTGATGACGTCACAGGAATATAACAAAATCATAACTTGGCAAAAACAATAAACTTGAATTTAAAATAAAAGTTTTCATTCTCATTGCATTTGTAGAGAAATATTCAAGGTAATGATGATATCATAAGACCATATAGATATTTTTTGAAGACTTTTTTAATCGTACATACATATTCAGGAAAAGTTTGCTATCGGCTTGAGTGAAGTGTCCAAAAACTCTGTAAAGGTGGTTGGATTACAGTATGTTCAGGGAGATGAAAATATCTGTGCTGCACTCAACAATGGAGATCTATGTCTGATCAATGTCATAACAAAAACAGTATGGCATTTTTTTAAATTGATAATTGCATTAAAGTGTTAGTGTTACTAGTAACTTATCTTAGCTGAGCTCTCACACTTCAAGCTGTATCTACCATTGCATTTTAATGTCTGCATAGGTGGAGTGTGTGGGAACTGTAGACAGTGGACTGGTTGCTATGAAATGGAGCCCTGATCAAGAAATAGTTCTGCTAGGAACCGGTCACGATTCTATTATAGCAATGACCAGAGACTTTGATCCACTGACGGAAGTTAATCTTTTCGCAAAGGAATTTGGCCAAGGTAGATTATTGTGTTTGCCGAAAATATTTGTAAATTTCGAAATGCGAAGCAAACGCAACTGTTTGCTATATTTGAATATTGTAATATCAGAATAGGTAGATTCTTTGCAGGCTCAAAAGAGATGTAAATACCTATTACTTATTGGTGGCATAAGTACTACCATACATTCTTTTTATGGGCTAATTCAGTACAGACTGGTGTGAGGAAAATGAGACATGAGATAGAAATAGTGTGTAAAAACAGGTCAAAAGGTCATCTTTATTGCACTAGCTGTAGCGTTTTGTAGCATTAGTTCCTATGTCTCGTATCCAGAATATTCAATAATTAATTTAGTTATCCAGAAAAAATTTGAATTGTTCTTAAATTCAAGGCGAGTTCATCACTGTTGGATGGGGGAAGAAAGAGACACAGTTTCACGGAACTGAAGGCAAACGAGCAGCTAACAATAAAATTGCTGAAATTCAGCCGGCTGCAACCTCGGATGACAGAAAAATACGGATGGCATGGAGAGGGGATGGTCAATATTTTGCCGTGAGTAGGAATATTACTGAGTTTGTATGGTCATAATTTAATATATATATATTTATGAATGCCTGTCTGTTTTGGGATGCTGTGAGATATAGCCCAGTTCAATTCTTCCCAGGTTCATATATATATTATAAGCATGAAAATTTGTCTTGAACTAACGTCGCCATTTCGAAACGAACCTCCACCAGATTTCTGCAAGACTGTCCGGATGCTTCCAGGAATAATGCATGAACAGAGAAAACCTAGCAGGGGATAAAATCTTACTGCTAGGCGACTGTTTACAGATACCTAGAACGGCTCTTCCGTTATACACTAATTCTGATAATGGTTCACATAAGATTTTTAATGGGAAAGACTTACGCTGGCAACGTCAGGTCTTATACACTAATTAAAGACTCGCATGGGATTTTCGAGGACAGAGGCTCACGCAGGCGATGCTCGGAGTTTAGGAGGGGAAAAGCTTAGTCGCTTATTCTGTAATGAGAAGTTTTGCTAGTGTTATATAAAGTTGTTCCTGAGATTATGTTATTTTATATATTCGATTTCAGCAAGATCAAATTATTTTTGTATATTATGTGCTATGTTGTTGTAGTCTTTCTATTTTTTTAGGTGAGCATGATAGATCCACTTAATTTCAATCGCAAATTCTGTGTATGGAATCGTGAATGTGTTCTGCAGTACACAAGCGAAAACATGAACGGGTTAGAATCGGCGTTCGCTTGGAAGTAAGTAGAAGTATTTGCTTGTTTATTTTATGGTAAAAGAAATGACATAATTATTCATTGGAACTTTAGAATTTTATTCTCTTTATTCTATTCATATTCTCATGCTGGCTCTCATGAAAAACTTATTCATCCGACACACCCATGGGTTCACACGCCTAGAATTTCCTAATTTCAGGATTCATTTATAGAGGGCACGCTCTGGGGAATTTTGAAAATGAAATTAGGAAAAATAACACTATTACTGGCAAGTAAAAATTTGTGATTTGAAATTTATTCTTTAGGCCGAGCGGCAGTTTGTTAGCTTCTAGTCAAAGGAAGCCCCACAGACACGATATTGTGTTTTTCGAAAAAAATGGATTGCAGCATGGTGAATTTACTCTCCCTTTTGCAAAGGACGAAGTATTGGTATGTAAGGTTGGTGCTATATGCTAGTAGAGATTATTGTATTCATGAAGTATTTTCTTATACCTTAGGTTAAGACACTGGAATGGAATGCTGATTCAAGTATATTGGCAATTTGGATGGTTGATCATATTGGGAAAGAAATGGATAAACCAGCAAACAACTACTGTGAGTCACATTTTAATATGCACATCTACGAAGTAGGGTAGAAAGCCTTTGCTAGAAAGCATTCATGATTAGATATGGCTGCCAGAGGTCGGCAACCTTTTTTCATGGCAAAGAGCCAAATATTAAATTTTGATGTACTTCAAACAATTGAGAAGCCATACGAAAAAAATATCATGGTATACTTCATTGAATATGCATCCAGTGTAACTGAAATTATATAACTTTTGTTATGAAAATCTCTAAAAAGATGCTCAGATATGTTGATAAAACATTCTTTCAAGTATTCTTCATCTGAAAAAGGTTTTCACCGAAATGCAATTTCTTGGGCAGCTGCAGTAACATTACTTGATGATTTTTAACACAAGGCAAATGTATTCTGAGTTTCAAGAATATCTTGAATGTCTAACTAAACTTAAATTTTATTTACACCGTTTTAAATAAAACTATTTCGGTAAAATATTTAAGTATCCAAGAGCCACATGGGAAAGCTCAAAGAGCCGCATACGGCTCGCGAGCCGCAGGTTGTCGACCCCTGGTATATATGATGTAGTTTACAATGAGAATATACAGCCAACTCTTAAGTTGAGGTACTTGAATCTCATTCAGTAATAAAATAGTGTTTATTAATAGTGGCATATTTTCAGTGCAATTGTGGATGGTATCGAATTATCACTGGTACCTCAAGCAAAGTTTCCGATTTTCTGCCGACAAAGCCCCTTCTGCTGTGCAGTGGGATCCTGAGCATTCAAACCGTTTGCATGTAATCTGTGTCGACGGCCATTACCGTCAGTATGTATTCTGTAAAATGATCAACGATTCGACAGCTCCCAAATACAACGTCGGAAGTTTATTGTCAGAAGAAGACTGTGAAGAAAATCTATCTTATGTCGCTGTTATTGATGGAGGTAATTAGTTAAACAGCATGCTGTAGGTTGTCCTTGCATGAGTAAAGCAAGTCCTTCCTTCAGACCTATATGCAGTGTTGCCATATTGGGCATCAACTAGAGAATTGGGCTACTTTTGAAAGCCCTGTATTACTAAATTTAATTTTCGTTATCTGTCCTATAAGAATGCTGCCCTGCTCTAATGCTCCCTAGCGATGATGAAATCACCCATACCCAACTATTTTATTTTTGACTGTTTCTCTTGCCAATTTGAAATAAGTTGGGTAACTCAAGTAGCTTGGGCTACAAATGGAAAGAAATGTCAATTTTTGGATGTTTAGGAAGTTGCAGCCCATGTAGTTTTTGAATATATGAAACTGTCTATTTTTTACAGAAAGTGTTCTGATGACACCATTTTCAAAAATGGTTGTGCCACCACCTATGTGTGCCTTCAAGCTGACCCTGCCATATTCGGCCAATGCTGTTTGCTTTCTCTTATCTAAGCAACATCCAAATGATGTCTGTGTGGTTTTGAACAATTTCCAAGTGGCAATATACAAAACGACAGAGGCGCCGTCGTAAGTGTATTGATAGAATAGTAATAGTAATTCATGAAATAGTAGTGTCTTTTCTGTCTGCAAAATCACATTTGTATCAGAATCGTTTAATCATTAGTTTCTTGATACCCATTTAAATCTTTGTTTATTTTTAGGATTTTCTTGTTTCACCTCTGTCATTCAAGTCCAGTGCATTCATGCAAATGCCATAGACTCCCAAGGGTGGGGATTTAACATTGGTTTAAATTTTGCGAATAAAATTATGAATTCTCATGTAGATGAAACAAGAGATATCTCAGTGCTGTAGAACCTGATATGATCCTTTACTTTAGCCAAATTGCAAATGTTTGTTCAAAAATACATTTTCTGAAGCATCCTCTATTAAGTTATTAGTTTAATAACTACGTTTTGGATCATTTCAAGTGCCACAGATTTTTTAGCAACCCTAAATATTCAGCACCCAATTTAACCTTCTATCTGAGCTGTAATAAGTCGGCTCGGGCCAAGTTATAATGTATTAGCCTACTTAATAACAACTTACAGTATTTGCATAATTTTTCAGCATACCAAGTGTCATCAACGACCAACTTTCAGTTCAACTCGACGCTGCTGGTGGAAATGGTTTCCTACCACGTGCATCCAGTCATAAGCCTGTTGCACTCTTGACGATACAGGCTCTAGATAATATCGATGTATCTGGTGAGTTTTAGTTCAGTTTAATTCCATCATTTGGTATATGCATAGGCATGTTCAAGGACAGATCGATGCTGATAGCGAGTAATTAAAGTGTATAGCTTTTGATGTAAACGGTTTTTGTGCTAGCTTTGTTACTCTGACCAACTTAAATCACAAGGAAGTCTAAACATAGAATGATTGCTATAATTTATCATACCAGCACTTCACCACTGGCTATGGATAAATGAGAACATGATGTTTGCCATATCCCCATGCTCTATTCCTGGAACCGATCTCTGCTTACTTTTCATCATCGATTATGATAAGGCAGAATTGTGTTTGAGGTACACTTAAAATTATTTCTGATTTTTTCCTACGGTAAAGAGCACCTTCAAGTGGTTGATATCGACCCTCAGGGCTCATAGTTCATAGATTCCTGAAAGGATAGGATTTCTAAATATTTCCGGTACATTTAGAATCATTTTATCTCACCTCTTACTGTACCTTCCTGCAGTAAATCGATTGAACTGGATGGATTGGTTTTGTCCGTGCACAAATGTGCTCCCGAAAAAATTGCAATGCAACTCAGCAATGGAAAGCTAGTGCTGTGAGTATATGATGGCATTGTCAAAATATCGAATCTAGCAGGGTTTTTTCATTGTTAAAATTGCAATCCATTTCATTTTTTTTCAAATTGCATTATATAATCTCATCCTGGATTCACTGTCCATGTGAAAAACATATGCGGATTATTTTGAGGGCCACAGGAATGTTTCAAACTACGTAATACGAATAATTTCAATACTATAATTCCCACACTAGTATCTCATTTCATTGCAATTCTCTGTATAAATTTGATGATCTGATTTTATCATCTCGCACCATATCGTGATCTCGATATGTAATCCTAGATAAATATATAAGAATGGAGTGAAAGTTTCATAGCTCATACTTTTTTTTTTATTATACCTTTTTTTACTTATACTCTCGTTCTCCAGAAATACATTTGACGACAATTTTTTCCGATTCAGATTTGACATGAAATCATCCACATTAAGCAACCTACTGACTGCAGCCGGAAATGCACTCACGATTCCACGACCCTGTGTATACGTCAGTAGCTGTACATTTGACGGTACAGAGTGTACCGTAGCCTTGTCAGAAAATTCAAGACTGTACATAGATGAAACTGAGGTATGGTTGTGTGTTACGTGGAGGATTAATTGACATGTCGGTAGTTAAAATCAATGAAAAAATGATGAATCTCTTACATATACTGGTGATCACTTAAATTTGAATGAATTCGAAGTTATGCGATTATCGTATACAAACCAATACAACAAGGACTGCAAATCAGCTTTTTCAATGTTCTCAATCGCCCCTGTAATTTATAATTTTATAATCTATTTATCACTGAGCTCATTGTGTTCCATGCACCCTGAGAAATATGTTTGAGTCCTTGTATCTGATGTGCATTAGCTACACTTAGTCCACTCTCAGGAATTTAAATGCACTAATTTTCTAAAGAATAGAGAATCGGAAAAGGGTTCGTCAATAGAATCGTAAATAGTCAATTCAAAACCGTGACTAAGAGAGTGATAACTGTTAACAGGTTGCATCAGATTGTTCATCATTTTGTATACACGATGATTTCCTATTCCTGACAACTCATGCACACTTGTTAAAATGCATATATCGAAATATCTCTCTGGAAAATGTGCTAAAATACTACAATACTTCGGCGTGAGTATTAATTTACAAAGTTTTGTTCGAACTGATGAATGTAATCGATTTCAATCAATGATTTCTGTCCTTTAGCGAGAGTAGATCAACATTACTCAATTGCGCAATCACGGAAACGTACAGGGCTATCGAACGTGGTTCGAGGATAGTCACGGTCACCCCTATCGATAGCCGCTTGATACTGCAGATGCCTCGTGGAAATTTGGAACTAATCAACCCTCGCTGCTTAGTACTATCACTCGCGTACAGGTCAGTTGTACAGTCAGGAACAGAAGTCTTTGACCTTTTCTGGTAATGCATTCTTTAGAAACACATTAATTTAAACATAACACAGTACTATACAATGCCTACCATAATTTCCGGCCTACAAAGAGCAACTTTTCAATGAACTCTGACCCCTGCGCCTTATAAGATGCTAGCGCCTCATCTGTGTACAAAATGGAAATAAATATAGTGGACAGCAGCTGTAATTGACAACAACTCTGATAATCTGATTTCCAAAACTTTATTGTTAACATGGATGAAGTTTTTTTGATGTTTAATATGCCACTGACATAAACAAGGGGGAATTTTGCATTTCTCTCACACTACATGCCATGAGAAAACGCTTCAGTTTTTTCTTCTTCTATTCTACGAGAGATAGTGTGACATTCAAATTCTCATGTTTTTCTTCGTTTGAATTTCCCCTGTAGAATGTATTCATTTTACCTCTGACAAAATTGAGATTTTTGGGATAAAAATGAGCTGTGTCTTTTTATTGGCCAGAAATTATTATAATATGCGTGCAATAATAAGTGATTTCCTTTTTTATCTCTTGTTTCTTCCACCATCCTAGATATATAAAATCCTTGAGGTTTTCAGATGCCTTCACTGTAATGAAAAAGCACAGGATAAACATGAATCTTTTGTGTGATGTGGATCGAGAGGTAATTCTCCTAACACCATTTTTTCATTCGGTCAATTGTTGGAAATTGAATTCCGTATTAGATATGGCTCAAGTGTCTTTCAGTTCCAATATCAACTGTTATTCAAAGATCTGTTTTTGACCTCCCATAAGGAAATATACCAGTAATGAAAATTCAATTCATGTAATATTATAGAAGGCTAACTAAAAACGAGTTGCCATAAACTATCCTGTACTTGCTAAGCCGAATAAATTTAGCGAGCATCATTGACCAGATCTGTTAGTTTGCAGACATTTATTTCTTGCATCACAGTTTAAATTTGTGGGATGACAACTGTAGTAAATTTGGCTTTGGAAGTAGAAAGCCACAGTAAATGTGCTAATTATACTTTATCTTTTTGCAACCCTTGCTTTTCTATACGATCAGCTGTTCGAGAATAACATTGAACATTTTGTCAACGATTTGGATCAAACAACTGATATCAACATATTTATCAGTGGTTTACAAGATGATGACTACACTACAACGATGTATAAGCAGTACTTCAGTCAAAAAATTGGAAATGAAAGTCAGATTTCTGCAAGGTAACCATGGATCTTGATTTAGGTTTGGTCTCCATAAAATATACTAGTGATTTATGAATTCGTGATTGTTTCAATCCGTATCGGGATGAATTATGTACTACAATCTAAAGCTACTCGAGTTTATTTTTACTCTTAACGCTTTGCAGCGGAAGCATTTGCCCGGAGAATTCACAGAAGGTGAATAAAACATGCGACCTTCTCATAGCAGTGTTGCAAAAAGACATCAGGAGGTATAAATTATATGAATCCTAGTCAAATAAGCTAGTGCTAGATCAGAAAGCCCTCCACTTTGCCACTCCAACATTGAAGTTATATCAATTATATATTTTTTGGCAACAAGTACTACGGCACCTTTTTAAGCTTTTAATCCGGACAAAATTAGTCGATGGTCTACCTAGTCGCATTGAAAATATTAATCTCATATGTCTCTCATTCATAACAAGAAATGCTGTTGTACTACTTTGTCTAATTGTATTCCAATATTATAAATCACTGATTATGATAAGGGTTCAAATGATTTTGCATTAGCTTGTAGCACTACAGAAATCTTGCATTTTGAGCTTATATTCTGTGTAGCAATTCCTTTCTTTTGTTTGTTGGTATGAAATATTTTTAATACATTAGTCCCCCATTATATGCACAGATGTGTTCCTAGATAACTTCGCATAGTCTGCATATATGTTTTAATTGAAAAATGGGATGCGTTCTGACAACAACTTAGCCACCATTTTATACCCAAAAGTCTGCCCTGTTGATGATGTCGAATTTCAAGTTGCCCAATGGGTGGCGGGAACACACAGCTTCTGTGCACAGATAAGGCCACACAACATTCTCGCAAATGGCTTGCGTACAACCTTGCATAGTGAGAATTCACTAGTGTATTAGGTTATCTACGACTGTGTGATTGTGATTTCTGATTTGATTTAACTTACCTATTAATGATGTACATTCTTTTGATTAGATTTATAATGTCTCTGATAACAGCTCATGTTAAAAAAAATCCTTCCGAAGTTGGACAAGCATTAGCAAGAATCAAGGAACTGACAGGTATGTTATATAGATTCTCATAAATACAAGAGTTCTTTGTTTCTTGAATATTTTCCTATTCACCTCATTGAAATGTGATGAAAATCAATTTTCCATGTCTTGCTTTAACAGCATTCTTGTAATAATATTAGTTATTTTACATACTACCAATGTCCGAGGTAGAGTTGCAGCCGTATTCAACTGGAGTGTGTGATAATTCACAAGATTTTGACCCTGTGTTTATTCGTCACAAACCAAAAAAATTATTCGAGTGCTTGTAGTGTATTGTGTTTTTATATATATTGTATACAGTGAACCCTGAGTTCACTGGACTAATAGGTTGGAGTGGTTGTCTGTTGATTCAAATGCTGGTTGAAGCATACCTATTTCAAAATTTGGTACAGTGATCCCTCATTAAAATGAACTAATATGGGGAGGTTGTAGGTTTTAGTTGACTGTTCGAATTAAACAGTAGGAGGGTTGATATTGTGTACGTATATGATATTTGGAAACTGGAGAAAACACAACACAGATATACAAGGGCAGTCAACACAGGCATGTGGGACATATAGCAGACACTCCTAAATATAATCCGGTCCATTTTAATTTTGATTATTTGTAATAATATTTTCTTACTACCAATGGTGAAGAAAGTTAACAATTGCAATCTCACTAACATATTTGCTATTACTATGCTAATATACCGAGGAGTTTACCAGTGCGACTCGTCCCTTTATACCCCACAGACCTAACATGACATGGCGATAATAGTCTGTCAAAATGTATACACTATGCTTTTTTATCAAGCTCTGCTGTTTTTGTATTTTCAGAATCTTCTGATGTGAACGAGAAATTTATCAGGCATTTGTTAAAGTACATGACCGTACTTGTAGAAAGTAACCAGTTATTTGACGAAGCTCTCGGGACGTATGACTTCAAGCTCGTTATGATGGTCGCAGAAAAATCTGAGAAAGATCCTAAGGTTACTTTTTGATGAGTCAATTACTAAGATCTCCCTCTAGTTTGATTTTAATACAATCATTCGATTTCAGGAATACATGCCAATTCTTCATGAACTGAACAAGCTTGAAGAAAACTACCGCAAATACAAGATAGACTTGAAATTGAAAAGATTTTCGAAGGCCTTGCATCATATTGCAAAATGTGAGTGACCATATATTCCAAAATGAGATTTTTCTTGTTATTTGGGTTTTCTCATTCTCAAGTCAGTTGAATTGTTCTCAAATTGGATAAATTTCATGATGCACAGGCGAAGATTATTTCCACGAATGCGTCCAGTTGATAGAAGATCATACGCTGTACAAGGAAGCTCTCGAGCTCTATGCTCTAGGAACACCTCAGTATAAGAAAATATGTTCAATGTATGGACTATATCTGCAAAAAAAACAGCTATATGATGAAGTAGGGCCCGATCACTATAAAATTATGCAGCAGACCGAATTTATGTTAATACAGAAATTTGAATCTTTTCAGAGCGGTATAATTTTTTCTCGCTGCGACGAATTACACAAGGCGTTGGATTGTTTCGTACTTGCAGCAAATTGTTCGCTTGCGTTATCCACTGCTTTTACACTTCATTTCACAAAGGAACAGCTCACAGAACTTTCTTATAAGCTAGCAGGTTTGATTATGTTTCTGGACATGATAATTTTAGTTTTAGAAGTCATTGTCAATTGCATTGTGAATTGAATGGTTCTTTACCAGAAATGCATTGCCATTATCACAGAATTCTCCTGCTGTTGCACTTTTAGGTCATGCAAAAATCTTCATCTTCATATTTTGATATTACTTATTCTTCAGAGCAAGCTAAAAATGCCGGACATCATGAAGATGCAGTTAATATGTTAGAAAATTATGCTTCGGATGTAGAACTGGCAGTGGAGGCTGCCTTGAATGCCCACATGTGGCAGCAAGCCATCAGAATGACTGCTCAGCACGGGCGAAGTGATCTCAATGAGACTCATGTGAAGCCGGCTCTGAGAGAAAGTAATTCACCTGATTAGCTGCAGTACTGATGATTTATCTTACAAATTTTGCAAAGGATTTTATTATTACATTAGGTTTTGATCATACATGCCAGACATTGAACAACTATAAACTCACATTCATAAAACAAAAATCAAGATTGCAAGAAGTTCGCAAGAACAAGGAACGTTTACATATGCAGATGCTCTATGACGGTACGTTAGTATTTCAATAGGTTTGTAGTAAAAAAGGAGTGAAATGAATGCCTGTCCCTCATACAATGTCTCCAACAGCAGTGAATGATGAATTCTTTCACAGTTAGCCTTCGGTTTACGCCGATTCAAATTAAAAAATTGCATCGCTCATGAAAGGAACCACACTATTAAATGGAGCACCATCGCTTCGAACAGAAATTAAACCTGAAATACAAAGCACTTAAGAAATGATATAATGCAGATTATTCTCGAAATACATTTCACATGTTGTTAAATATTACTTTGGGAATCAAATATTGAATCATGAATAAAATCATGTTATTTGTCTCACTCATTATGGAGTTCATCTAGAAAGATTTCTTGTGTTTTTTGACCTAATAAATTCGGTGTTAACTGAAATCTGAGTGAAAAAGAGAGGCTTTGTCTATACCAGGGGTTTCTAGAGCGTTTCAGTATGCAGGCCACATAGTTGATCCTAATGAATGAGTAAATTCAGATCGTTTTGTATTTAGGCTGCGGTGAAATGGGACGAGACTCTGACCTTTATTCTGACACTAGCAGCACAGCTGCAGGCTCTATCACTAGCCGGTCGTCAAGCAACGTCAGTCGCACAACTGGGTATGATAAATTCGTTGATATTGATATCTCTTTTTATTGATGTTGTAATCAAATTAAAGTAAGTTTGCTGGTCAACGTTATTTGAAAAGATCGTCGATCAGTTGTTATCTAACTTGAGGAATTCATTCGACTGAATCCAATTGATTCATATTTTCCATATAATTTTTTATTTGTCAAGAAAAACTTCCAAGAGCCGCAGGAGAAAAGAACGACGGGATTATTCACTTAAAGAAGGTAGCCGCTTCGAGGACCTTGCTTTGCTACGCTCTTTGAAACTAACAGCCAAAAATGTGAATGAATTACGGGGTTAGTAACATTTTATCGACCTCTATGTGTTATGCTATGATTTTCAGTCTCAATATCTGATCTCTGATCTTTTACTCAAGAAACTGTTAGATCACTTTCCATCAGCCTTGCTTCGTTTGGTCTCAATCAGGAAGCACAGCAATTGCAAAATATTTATTCTGATGTTTGCAACACTCTCTCCAAACTGTTGCCTGCTATTTGGACGCAGAATTCTCTAAACAACACTACTGTGACTGGCGTCGAATCTACAGTAAACAGTATTCTCTCATCTGTGCAAAACAGGCGCTCCGCAATCGGCGATGTTGCCGACAACGAGAAAAATAATTATGAAGGTATGTCTTACAACAAAGCGAATCATAGAAATGTCATGTACTTGCTTTGGCAAACGGGAACTTTGAACTGTACTTAAGATCTCGTGATAGATATCATTGAAGTTAAGTGTTGGTTGGTTCTAGATCAGTGGTTCTCAACCTGTGGTACGCGTACCACTAGTGGTACGCGGGAGCTTTTCAAGTGGTACGCGAGCAGCTTTGAATTATTGCAACAATTAACTTTTGAGTTGGCTACGCTTTCTCTTTTTCTTCCATACTGTATGTATTCGCTGAACGGCGTTTATAGCGCTACCAGTCTTTAGAGATCGTTACTATTGCAACCTGCTGTATGTGTTGGCTGATCGGCATAATCTAAGTTTCAAGGCTAATTTATCAGTAATTTTTTGACTAAATATTTAAGCATGTCGAAGCGAAAGTATATCTATGAATACATTAGGTATATAGTCAAAAAAGGGGGGCCTAAAAAGGGGGCCCCAAAAAAGGCTTTGTTGGTGGTACGCGGCCATATTAAAAAACACTAAAGTGGTACGCAGTCAGTAAAAGGTTGAGAACCACTGTTCTAGATGAACATTTCCGATCCCAGAGTTTGATTTATATTTTCGAGGGCATTTTATTTTAATTTTTCAACTCCTTTTTCTCCATATTTGTATAACTTATTTTTGGTAGTTTTTTAATGGAGAGTCAATTGTGCCAAAAGTGACGGAACTGAAATGTATTTGAGCATTTTATACTACTAAGATAACCAGTGCATGTGCTATATAGACGGTGTAAGAACGGGTCTAAACAGCGTTGCGCGACATATTATATTCGTTGTTACACGTGTATAGGAAACGATATGATATGTACTTTGATTCATTCCCACGATATAGAATAGAACTGTGCAGATTGCGAGTTTTTTCTGGTAAGATGTGATAATAATTACTGATATTGAAGCTATAGTCATTCTCTATCATTCCCGTAGTGCTTATTGCCTTTGTTAACATTGGCAAGGGAAAAGGTACAGCAATGACCTTTTAATGTTCTGCTTATCTTCTGCATACAATTTTATGGTTGCTGACAGTTACCTATTGAATTTTTTATTCAGATTTGGAACTGTTCATTCCACCTGCTTTCGTTATTGGTACTTCATGGAAGATGAATTTGTTTGAACAGGCATGATAATTTTATTATGGTAAGAATAATACAGTACAAATGAATGTTTCGAACTAAATTGAACTAATATATGGTATCTACAATTATTAAAAGATGGTACAGACAAATGTAAAAGGATATGGCTGGCAAGCTTTTTGGGAGTAATTCCTTCGGGCTTTATTTGTGGGAAATATTCGTACTGTCTCTACAGTTGAATCTAAAAATTGTATTGTTTATATATAACATGAGCAATTGCTCAAGATTATTCATAAAAATCATGTTATTTTTCTCGCTCATTATAAAGTTCATATAGAAAGACGGGCAAAACTGTAGAGTAGCTTAGATTTTTTTTCTTGTGTTCAACCAAATAAATCTGGTGTGAACTGAAATCTCAGTGAAAAGACCAGCCTAGACCAGAGGTCTCTAAATTTTTTAGTATTCAGGCCACATCGTTGATGTTACACATTGTTGCAGGCAAAAGAAAAAAAACAGTTTTATAAATGAATGAGTAAATTCAGAACTCTTTTTTGGGTAGTCAGCATGATACGATTCGAAATATAGAAGAAATGCTATGGTTTCACTAAAATCAAATTCATCTATTCATATATCATATTCCCTAATTTTGTTTTATTTTGAAATTCTTTAATTTCAAATTATAGCGGATCAGATAAAAAATCGAAATAGGTAAGGGCCTAGACTAAAAATAGAACTAATGTTCCGGTGAAAATAGTCAAGCTTAATCTCGATACAAAAAGTTTCATAGCGGATGAAGGTGTAGTGAAAGTATTGCTTCCTTGTATTTCATTTACACTTTGTGACTTCGGTATCGAACTGGTATAAATTGCTTCAACCTTACCATAAAGAAATGAGCTTGTGCAGTTATTCATGCTGCAGCAGTGAATCACCAGGGTGCTTGCTGGGTTTTCACAGTAACTTGATTGAGCACAACCAGCTGCAAGGGGTATCAATGGTGTATCAGCCATAAACGTAATCTAAAAATAAAAATTTGATATGCCACTCAAACAATGTCATGCTCCGTTTTAAATATGCATTTAGAACTAGTTTTGCAATTTGTAAAGTCTTCTGGAACCTGGGATTTTTTTTATCAACTGTTTATGTGTTCTAATCGTATAAAAGAATGTCTTCTGCAAAAATGTCGCTGTAGGAATGCCTGATGTAAGAAATTGTCTGTAGGAATTTATATTCAGTATGAAATTGCCGTAGTAAGAAGCTGTCGCCCACTCAGATATATTTGCTGGTTGAAGTGAACAGAATTTAAGAACTAGTTGCGGATACCTTTACAGTGTATGTTGCAATAATCTAATATAGACCACATTATTCGAGAATTACGCGCCAATGAAGCAACCACAAGAAACCGGAATGATTAACAATAGTAACTTTTCTGGTGAAATATAAAACAGCAACTTTCTTTAGGCCGCAGTCTACACAGGATATTGTCAGCTCACAAATAGTCAGGAAATGGCAACCAGGTACAAGTCTACTTGCTCCGTTATGAATTTCAAAACGTAGGAATGCCGGTCCGAATAATATGATGTTACTGATATACATTTTTGGCGTGATACTGTTATTAAGATTCGGTAGTACATGAAAACGTGTATGATGCCTTATATTTGTGAACCGTATCATAATTCTTCAACCTTGTGGTTTGTTCTGGTATTATAGTGGGCCATGTAGGCAGATAGTATTTCCAGAATCAATCCTATTTATGAACACTACTGTAAGACAATAAGAATAATTTGATTTGAAGATGTTTGATTGATGGGTTAGGATTAAAGCCTTGCCCAGCTGGATTTCGGAAATTTATTTAATTCGAATAACATCACGTCAACAGACATTTAGTTAGTACTGTACACACAATCTCTGCTTGTTTGCTCGAGAGCAAAATTATGTATCTCATCACTCGTTACTTTAATTGAATTTCACGGAGTAAATCTCACGAGTTATGAACTTCACATTCTCCAGAATCATGGAATGAAGTAAACCATACCGAAAGCTTTATAGCAGACCTCGGTTAAGACTTACCGAGCTAACCACACAGGCGCGTGGTAAAAAATACTTGGATAAACTTGCGTTTTAGGATTCCACCCTTAAAAGGTCAATACCATATATAATGTAGTCTAGATGAATTGTGATTTCGTATCGATATGCTTTCGAAATAGTGAATAGCTATATTTCATTGACCTGCTTACGTAAAAAGTTATGTTATCCCAGTGGGAATATATCAAAATTTTGAAATAATCACCTAACAAAAAAAATACCGAATATGCTTATCGGCTAACTGTATAGTGTTCGAAAAATTCCCCGTGAAAATGAATTCCAAAATTTCAGACCGGTAACTAGAAAAGAAAAACATACCGTACCGCGTAGTACTTGTCAGTATTTAATGTGGTAAGCACACGGATTGTTAGTCCAAGGCGGTAGGTGATTTTACTGAAATAAATACCCAATTGCGAACTTTCTGATAAGAAACAGATATTTGAAGAAACCAATTTCGATAGTGTACTGACATGCGCATGGTTTATTCTATCGTGTTCCCGTATTTTTGAGAGGCGAATGTCGTACATCCTATATGAGTTACGAAATGATGAACTAGTAAGCATGTCCTTCGATTCACAGCAAAATGTGAACTTAAATATCAATGATCAATAAAGTGAATCTTAAATCGTACTTATGTTAAAGTTGATAAATTAGTTTAATGCTGTAGGATTCAGTGCATTCGTCAAGAGTTACAAGTCTACTGTACATTATTAGTCCGCAGCGCTGTCGCCAAGTTTCACATATTTGAATATAAACTATTCTATAGAGTTCAAATACGAGTTTCGGGTGACTTCAAGTTTTTTTAGTATTTCGTGCGTGAATTGTAGCGCCGGGAATTCACACTGCCCAATTTCAAAAAATTTCCCATGAACTTTGTCCAAGTATAAACTTACGCCAGCGCATTTTATATGCTGGAAGTCTGTGCCTAATTGGGAATATAATTAAGGGTTTATTGAATGAGAGGAAGTGCGGAGTAAAACGAAGTAGGATAAAAACAACACTCGTGAATCCAATCATTTTCAATTGCATCCGTTGTACTGTAACCCCTATCCCGTTAGTAAACAAATACCAATTAATATTAAATGAAAAGCTCTTTGCTATTATAGTAAATTATATTTAGCATTACCATACAGTGCTGTATTGTGGTTGCAAGTACGTCGTACTACTTACGAGCTGTCGAAGCTATGTAGGCTACTGCTGTAGTCTAAATACCGCATACAGACGTCGTCATGCAAGCAGAGGAGTTTGGGACGCATAATGGTACACGTGAAGTCATATGTAAATGTAAAGTATAGAATAATTCTATTATTGAGGATTATATACGCCTCTTTCTTATTCATTCGTGCAATGAAAATGGCGAATATAAGTGATTTCCTCGTAAATATCTTGCATGTCAAAACTTGCATGCTTGCAAATCGCAGTATTTGTGACGAGGTGATTGGGATGGTTCCAGAACGGAGTATGATCTAGGAGCTACTACGTGAGGACCTGAGCCCAATGTAGAAATCCAAGCATAAATTGAAGCACTTGATCCAAATCTATACCAGTACAGCAAGCTTTGTATTCTATCAGCACTAAATCATACAACATTGGGCAAGACTGAATACATGGTTGAAATATAGGGTACTATCGATTGTGAACCTCTGCAAACTGAATAAAAAGAGTGTGGGTGATTTGTCCGTGAGATTTATTGTCATACCCACGATTCATCCAGAATTGTTGCAATCAAACGCCATTCATCGTCATATGACCCCTAAGTTGGCTGCGTCAAAATACATCAGCTCTTTTTATAAGTTACGATGATGGATGCGTGGGAATTTATGTCTTTAAGTTTAATATCCATTTCTATAACGTTAGCATTAGATAAAAGTAAAGTGTATGCTCTAGCTTTAAATCTTAAATTGGCTAATTCTCAATTCTTACTTGACAACGGTCGCCAGGATCACAAGTCTGTTGTGTCAGGTTGTCACACGGTCCACCGCACACGAGACATTGTAACCTCGTTGAACTGTCCGAGATATTCGACTCAACTGTAAAAATAATGTAGTTTGAAACTACTTCATATAATAACTAGTAAATATGGAGATAAGATGTGACCTGATTTACATCTGTATACCTCGATTGGCTCTTGTGAATACATGAATGCATTCGTTGAGATAAAATGCTACGTGACCCAAGTTGTACACGTAAACTCACTACTGCATCGAATGATTAGGTTATTGGGCATTTTATTGGTGTGAATCACCCGCTCGAGTTGCTTGTTGGAAGCAGGGAACAGGAAAAAGTTATAGGACTCAATCACCCGCTGTCAGACCTAGACGTGAGACGTGTTCTAAATAGTCCAAAGTGGCAGACAATAGGTAACAACCATAGTCACATTGACTATTTCTCAGGCAGAGCGTCGTTACCAGTTGCTGAGAAGCGTGCTCTGGCGAGACAAAGTCATATAACACGACAATTTTCCCAGAATGAGGGATGTCCTGTTTAGCGAAGTGACCACCAATAGTACATAACGTAAACTGAAAGGCCACCGACAACTGAAAAATACTAGAAGGAAACTTGCGTACCAATTGAACGTAATGCCCATTGCTACGAAACACATGTTTTTACCGCAATGACGTTTTCAAAGCGTGCTTGATATTACTACGAGACGTGGAAAAGGTTGTATTGGACTGCTGCGGAACGAATTCCATCAAATTAATATCTGCAATATTGTGGTAAAGAGCTCCAAACCTGCTTCATTAAACTTTCAAATTTCTGCTTTATCATCCGGTTGATTACGATCAGCTGACAAATTTAGCTTGGAAGTGTTACGAAATGCACGGCCGAATTAGCTCGTATTTCGGCCCCAAGGACATCGGCCTCTTAATCACATCATACTTGTACCCATTTCGATACGTATAAGATTTTCAAGTTAAAGTGACCTTGTGAATATTAATGAAAGTATATTATTTCACGGTCATTTTATCGATTTTGTATCAACCTGTAATACATAAGCCAGCGGTGAAGATGTAGACTTTCTGTGCGATTTTTCAGGCCAGAATTACTCTTATATTATAAGCCTAACATTCTGACTGACATCGCTATTTCGAGCGAGAATAAATTAGGATGTAAAATTCAATTCCTACTTCCAAACCTAGATACTGAAAAGTCTACTGCCCTCAATCTGAATTTTAAAGTGTAAATTGGTATGGGGTATTTTTGAAGAATACCCAATTCTTTTCCCGCATACAGTCTATTTTTGGGAATATGGCGAAGAAGGAATACAGAAAACAGAGCTGTTATTATATAAAGATATTTACCTGTAGCTGCAGCTGCTGCAATTAATAAGACGCTCAGTATTGTCAGCGTCTTCCAACGAATAAATAACTTTCTGGCCATTCTCCGAATTCGAACAATGAGGCAGAGCACGGTTAAAGTTCGTGGTTGGCTACCGGCAGATTTTATTATCACTAACGAACCTAATAACGGTTGGATATCTAATATACTTAACTATGGTTTGTAATCTACCAGTACTTTCAGTTACTTACTTGCCCTCTTACCTCTTTCTGATTTCGTTACAGAATCTGCTTTTCGTGGTAATGAATGAAAATTTACTCGCTCTTTTGCTTTTATACCGCCTGGCAGACGCAATTAAAAGGTCGCATTACTTTAAGGTTGCCAACATTCAGGAAAACAATGCATTGAATAACTGAACTGTGCTCGAATGATCTCCAATATGTTATGAAACTAATCGGGAAACCCTGCTCCATTGAAATATAGTTATATATAAAAAGATTACGGTCAGAGTAATTTTATGCCATCGTATTTCTTCTAACTGAATGTCTTGAACCAAAAAGGCGAAATTGGGATGGGTGTCTTGATCTCAAAGAGACGCAATTCATTCAATTCAAGGATTGAATTCTATACGACCCTGGAAGACCAATATCAGCCAATAATCAACTGCGTTTGTTCGCGTCATATTTGAGTCAATGAAACTGCGCAGAACTATTCAACAAAGACAACAATAGGAAAGAAAGCATATTATTCACATCAAAATAATACATCTAACCCAGGGCCGACCTTAGGAAACACCGGATCTAATTGAAACATGTTCCCAGTCAGAAATCATGCAGTGTTGTTATCAGAGATAAATGAAATTTAGATTCCTGTTATTCATTTATCTCTGATAACTAAACTATCTCAGAAATCACTGAATGGTGTCTGACTAGGAACATTTTTTAATTGAATCCTGTATTTCCTATAAAGTCGACCCTGGGTTCGATATATTATTTCAATCTGCGTAATATGCTTTCTTTGCTCTTGTTGATTTTGTTGAATATGTTTATTCGTGAATCATATTTTTGTATTGTATTTCCCGTGGAACTGCTCTTAATATTGACAGTACAATGAGAAATATGTGCAATTTTGATACGCAGGATACATGTAATTTTACTTTCCTTTACACGAAACCACAGCCCGTAGTGATGTTGACGGAATGTGAACAGTAGTGAGATTTATATACACGTGTTTATACTCTATCTTAGTCAATTTAAACTAGAATTGTGCTACAATTATGCAGAACTCCCTTCATTTTGATATGTAAAATTTTCACAACCAGGATTAATTCAGCAATAAAAATGACACAAAACTAGAATTGTGAACAATTTTGCAAAACTACGGTTGTTGATATGCTACTTAAATAGCAAATAAGTTACAACAAAAATAATTTGGTATTAGGATTACTATCTAACTAACTCTTTATTAAGCTAATTGAAAAATAATATTTGAGACTGACTTTTGTTTAGCCAGCTTAAGATTTAGACTATGAAATCACGCTGTGATGCATGTGATTGATGCACAATTGCAGAAAGGTCAACCATTCAATCGGGTCTCCACAACCAGACGGTGACAACAGGTGAAGTTTTGGGAGAAACTTTAACGAATTCAAACAATGTTAAAGATTTATATATTAATACCCTCTGACCTTTGTTGCACACATCAGAATAATTCTTCCCTTTTTTATTAGGGCTTTGAACTTTGAACATTGCAGAAGAGGAATAGCCAGATGCAACATAAATGGATTTGGTTTTCTTATTTTAGACTTCACACTGAACCAAATGATAAAATGAAGCGATGCGTGCGCTGGTGGCCCGTCGGTGTGTGTTCCGTTGCGTACGCTGGTTGCCCGCTGATGTATGCTCCGGTGCGTGCACTGGTGGTACGCCGATGTGTGCGCTGGGTCCCGCGGGTGTGTCCCGCGGAAATCTGTGTGTAGAAAAATCGACATTACGAGACAGCAGCTACCAACCAACCAGCTCTACCAGATGCTGCTGCTACTACACCAACATGGACCACCAGCACACACATTCTCGGGCCACCAGCGCAGATGACATGAAAACATCGAACATCGACCAATTACAATAGAACACCAGCTGTAGCGGGAGTTCTAAAAAGGACGGGAGTTCTGTATATTTGTAGCACAATTATAGTTAGAATGCGGTATTCTCCCATATTCAAATTGAATAGTATCATGTAAATACAGAGGATCCTTTTATGTCTTTTTTATTCGGAATCCCACTCCCTGTGTTTGAAATATACAATATATGAACTATGAAAAGTGCCCTTGTCTATCTATTTAGATTGCTGCTGTCTTTGCATGGATGGATGAACACTGATGAGTAAGCGTGGCTAAAGCACAGAGATCTCTATGCGAGTCTATGGGATAAAGAGAGTATTTATTTTACGGTCGGATGATTCAGGTTCCAAACGCGTAAATCATCACTGGTGAATTGTTTTGATTTTTGGCAATACTGTAGTTATTTGAATAATATAAAAAGGTAATCAAGCTATTTAGGCTTAGTGAGTTTCTGTAAAAGCAACGGTTACTTGTGATCACATTTGTTTACAAGTCTTGCATTTGCTTTGATACTGGAATAACTTGAAAGTCAGTCATGTTACCTGCCGTTAGTTAATAAAGTAGCAAGTAATTTCACTAATCCGTCATATCGTTTGTATTTGATCGTCGTTATTCAAATGCTAATTAAAAAGGTAGATGAAAGCAAAATTAGTGAGGTTAAAGTTTACGACGATAAGTTTTGAAGTATAGGATCGTGAATTTCACATACCGCAGTCTAAATCTATTCATTATTGCACTTTATGACTGACATGAATCATGACAAGGTGCAGTCACGTGGAAATTAATATTCAGTTCATTGCATTTAATACCAATATGGGAAATAACTGTAATTATATTATAGATAACAAAGATGGAGAAGGTATATTTCATTTTGGTAGTCTGATACTAATTTGAATGCTATGTTACTTCAGAGTCATTAAAAAATATATTAGATTCTTTTAAACTTATTGATAAATGTTATTTTCATTATATGGTTTTGTTGTATGAAAATGCAGTGTTGTGTAGAGCGGTGCTCCGCAACCTTCTTTCACATGCGGCACACTCATAATCTTTTCAAAATTTGGTGGCACACCTCAACTATAAATGTAGGAGTTTGGATTGACGCGCTAATTGTCTTGCCATTGTAGCGTTTCAAATTTGCAAGGTTCGCAAAGGCTTTGGTAGTTGAGGGTAACAAAGTTTTTAGGAAATTTGGTAAAGATCGAGGAAAAGTCACAAAGCTTCACCTGAATACATTTATCACAAAAAATTTGTCATGTATAAAAAATGGAAAAAGAGTCAAAATGACCGCCTTGGCGCTTCTTGTGTTAACTCTACTCACTATAAGATGGTGCTTATTAAGAGCGAAAACATATTTTAAAAGGTCCTGTTTATTAACAGAAAAGTATTGAAGGTTAGAGTTACACTGCGCACCTAGCATCGTCTCACGGCACACCAGTGTGCGGCGGCAGGCTAGAATCTCTAATGGGGAAAAATTTGTAAATTCTGCTGCTACGATTACTGTATATTGCACGTAACGTAATGTTGAAGGAAAATGAAATCAATTTATAGTCGAACACTTTTATTGAACAGATTAACAAATTAGTGGTAATTGGCTCGTGTAGTACAGTTGCATGTGGGTCTTGTTCTCTCAAGATAAGTCCTGACTATGGCATCCAATATATCGTCCATGCTTCAGTTCTGGAAGAGTTTCAATCTTCTGCAATTACAGGTTAGCAATTAAAACATATTTGATGTTTATAATCTATCTGCTTAATTTCTTTGTTTTCTAATGAAGATAACTCCTCTTCTTTTTACGTAACGGATTCTTCGATCACCTTAATTGTTCAAACAGTAGTATTCAGTTTAGTAATGCTGTACTATTTTTCAAAAACATTGTAAATATCGCCTCCAGAATAAAATTACACAGAATAATTAGGAAAAAATAAACCTGACGTAGCCTCAGTTCTAAATGGAACTGCACTTGTGCACTCTGCACTTGGCACATTCACCACTAGAGGGCATAACAGATGACCAATCCTATAAATATCGTGATCATAGCTATCAAAGCAATTTTACAATTGAGTATCAAATAATATCTAATCTTAAGTTTGCCTAACTCAGGACATGATGTGAATGCAACTGACAGCATAGCGCATGAATCGATTCAGGATAGCTCAAGTTTGGTTGGGTGTTATTTCATATTAATTTTTTACCCAATCGTAATGTTCTTTTGAAAGCGATCATCACAGTATTTATTGGTTTGAATAGTTCCTCTCTAGCGGTTCGAGTGGTACATCCGCAGGTCACACTCCTAAACTAGGAGTTCATGGAACCACACTACTAAACTATTACCCATAATCCTGTAGCTTGCAATATTTCACAGATAGCTTCAGAAAAAATCTAGGAATAGCTTTTTGAATCCTGTTCTGGAGTGTTATCCATACAACTGTGTTACATGCTTTATTCATAGTAACTTTTTCAAAATGCATAATTCAATGATCCAGTGCATAAAACTGATATAAAGCAGTTAACATAAGTTGAATATATGGCAAATAAAGGTCGAACATCGATTATATGGCATCCTTGGTTCCAGGACCATGCTGAACTATTCCTTTTGCCAGATTAACAAAGGTTTATATATAAAACCCTTTATTACTCTACCTCTGGACAAGTTTAAAAAACCAAAGAATGTTTTTCAAATGAAATGAAGCGACTACTAAATGTAAACGTAGCTAGCGACAAGCATAATAAATCAGGGGAAAACCGAACAAAGTTAGTTGGCCGCGAAGCTCCATATAGATGAAGACTCCGTAATATTGAGGCCCGATTTAAGATATTTGATAATAAACAAAGCACACTTAAGTAATTTCAACATTGATTACAAGCAATTCTATTGGAAGCTCAAACACTTAATCGATCCCGATCGTTTCCCTTCTCGAAACAAACATTTTCTGCGCTCTCCTAAATATATACTCACAGAATGTACTTTATGAACCGCAAAAGATCATGTGCCGTGCCGGCAGTTAGACCACTCTGATCTAAGACATATCTAATAGTAGGTGAAACAAAGTGTATTCATCAATCAGCAGTAAATTACAAGGAAAATAATTCCTCTTGATCATTGGAATATTTCTACTGATTGAAGGATAAATAAACTACCTTAACTTGGAATAGCTTGAGATTCGAATCTGAAGGATTTTGAATTCTGCAGAAAACCGTTGAGTATTATTGGACTCACAAACATGATGAATCCCATTAGGATATACATGGTAAATCCCTTGCACATACCTTCGATTGTCCGAACTGACATCCAAATCATTATGGATAAACCGCTATCAAACAAATGTCAAAAGCCAATTTGATAACAACTGCCTAATCTTAATTTTGCCTATTGTTGTAGTAATGATATGTATTGACATAAAAATGATTTTGAAAGATTCGTGGTAGTCCTGTAGTCCATAATTCATAAGGGCTAAAAATTCAGATAAACCGTATTTGCAGTTACTATACTAGTAGTAGTATGTATTCCACAGTTCATTCTAGATCCCAGCTTGTTCTGGTTTTGAAATCTCAGTATTTTGAAGCGGGTTAAAATTTGATACTGCGGATGTATCCTTAGGAAATTCTAAGTACTTCCAGTTACAGATTTTGTATGTGACAGAAACTAAACCGGTGTGGCTATTTAAACATTCAATCTTGTTCCTGAATGATGTTAAATTATTTTGGTTGTTAACATAAAATATTGGAAATAATATGGAAATATTTTAGAGCTATTCATTAACAATCTAGATTTGAATAGGGTGTTGCGGCCTTTCATTGAGCATAATGTCTGTACTGTTTAGTGGGCAGATGCAAATAGATCTAGTTTTAATTTTCAATGCCCAAGATCTTAAAATAGATTACAAGAATTACATAGAAAGATATGGAAGCATCAACAATATTGTTTTTTCATTATATAAACAGCCAGACTTGGGAGTGGACCAAATTATTGTAGGGAGACATGGACACCTGTCATCTGCCCACCCTTTTCTTGCTTAAATTAAGTTTGAAAATGAGAAAAATTGATATTTGCATTAAGCATGTATGGATGGATGCTGTAATTATTGACGTTTGTTTATATCTACTGGTAAATATTGTTGAATATTTAATTTATATACTGTGTAATGAAGAATATAGGAGTAAATTGTGAATTGAAATGACCCAAGAGACTCCCAGTTCCTATATATACAATACACAGAGAATAGGGTATTGAGGTGGTTTGAAATTGTAGTTGAAATCTCCAGTGCTTCCAGATTATCATCATTTCAAAACTTCACAGCCTTCAGAACAATCATTAAATTCTCCCTTTCCCACTTGGAATATTTCTTTCCCAGGGAAAGGTAGGTAAGTCTGATAGGTATGGTGGCTAGTTACATCCGCCAAAATGGAATTCGAAGTCTATCTTGTATTGTAATGTAAATGGCTGCAGCTACTTTCCTATATCCTAATCCATGATTCCAAGTTATTAGGGAGTATAGCTTCACTTTTTCGCGAATCATTTGAAGTTTTATCGGGCGTTCAACGCGTTTTACAGGCCGCGAAGCAACAGTAGAAGATCGTATAAAATGTAATAGATATGGGCACTACATTTAAGCTGTCTACTCGACTCGGTTGTATTATCCACCATATGGTTACTGTGATCTTTTCAAACTTAGAGATGCGAACGCAGCCGGCAACAACGCGTGTATTTTGAAACGACTAAACTATTCATGACGTGATTTTCTTCCCCTTACCACGTGTCTTTGAGACACGTGCAGAAATCGGTAGATTATCCGTAATGTCATCCATACCATCATTAAATACTTGATACAGTGCGATTAAACCTGCTTGTAAACATCCATTAAAGTGCATTTATGTAAATATCTGACGTTTATATACTGGTTGCAAAATCGGACGTAACGAAGTTGAAACTTTGACTTCTAAACTTGTAAACTTGTACAAAACCAATTTAACATAAGCTAATTAATTTTGTACTCACGACCAGTAAAGAAAGTGTGTTCGTAAGTTGGTGTGTGGTGTTTGATAAAACTTAACTTTGTTTTCATGTTACGTAGCGAGCCTTGTGGGCAATTATATTCTACCATAACAGTCACCCAGTCATAAAAAATTCCCTTTCTATATGCTGCAGTACGTCACGACGTTTTTTTGGGAAGTCTCCCATGTCCCTTAATCTTTAGGCCAATAAGAGATTCCATTATTTCTCCACTTATCGAGCTATATATTATTCGATGTTCACTTCGTTATTGGTAATCTACTTCGTGCGCATTAGGATTCTCTCTAGCTTTTCATTTGTCCAAGCGAACACTAAACAGCAATTTTACGTTGATGAATCTTCAGACTATACTTTTCTTGACCATAGATTTGTATACTGGGTTTGGAATTTCACTCACTGACATGAAACACTGCGGAGTTAGTGATTGTCATTTCGATATTGGTTTGGGCAAGGGGAAACAAGTGGATCGAATTTATTGATTCGCCATAACTTGTATGTAGCCTTACTTGTACAATGCCAACACTATCGATCGTGTGGAAACCAATCGATATCAATCGTATGATTGATAGGGAACGTCTGCCTTACTGTTTCATTCCACACAAAATCGATTAGTTTTCCATAAAAAAACTGTAAAATCGCATCCAGGCTCGACGATGCATTCTGGTCCGTGTCTCGGAGTGAGCGAATTTAAATATCAATATCGTCCGTTGAAATTATTTTTTTATATCTGCTCGGTTGCTCTACGCAAGTTTTCTCCCAACTATTATTTTACGAAAGTCTTCTTTGGAATTTTGGACTACTTAATTGCCGATTAATATAATTAAATATAACCCGTAGCGGTAATACCGTATAGGTTAATAAAATCCCTTTAACGCATGTATCTCATTCTTTTTAACGACAAATATCACTTTTTAAGTTATTGCAGCCTATTTCCTAGATAGGTCTCATGATACCATTTTGCTTTTTTCAGAGAAACTTGGACGTGACGGCCACTGAGTTGGCTAATCGCCAAGACGAGAGCGATGCATCGAAGCGTCGTTTGGTAGAACAAAGCAAGGAATTCAAAAAGTCCACACCAGAGGTATGCGCCTTGGCTTATTGTCTATTCCCTTGATAAGTGTGTGTGATGAAGCGGTGTAGCATAGCTAGCCTGCCTCAATATTGGGTGTCAAGACTATGTTGAAAAGAGTGCTGTTACATATAAATAAAGGATTGGGGTTAATTATTTCTTTGTATGAGAAATAAAACTGGGCCTGTTTGTTTATTTGATAGTTTCATACACACGTCCCATTGTACTCAGGGGCTGTTGAATGTAGGTTTTAGGTTGGGCTCATGTCTTTGAGGGAGTGGAACCAGACTTTCTGTACTTAAATGATGTACAACCTTCGCAATTAAGTTTGCTGTTTTTTTATGTAGAAATCATGCTGTAGAAATCAAAATCAGGATCCAGATGGTTCTAACATGAAACTCTGTCTTGGGAATCATGCCCATGAGGCTGCAGTAATGTCTCATACCTTCGTTATTGCCTCAATAGCATTCTTCCTCAAATGATTCTTGAAATTCCTTCAGGCAATGACTGGCATTTTTGCTAGTCAGAAATATTGAGGCTTGAGGTATTGACTGGGACGAAGTGGCCATAATGGCATTTGGGCAATGCCCCACTTAGCTGAATAAAAATGGTCACAGAAAACACCCGACTTAATTCTCGTAGATTTCTTCCTAAATATCAATAGATTGCCCCTAATGTCTTATTATAATTATTGAGCTGTGGAAGCCATGGCCTACAGTTAGTACCACTGCGTGTGGTGGACTAATGGAAAGACCCAGTAGGTGGAGGATACCTCAAACGATTTATGGTCCAGTTCTCAATTGGGTATTGATGAAGTCATGGTGAATTTCTAGTCTTTGTAATACATACAGTTAGTAGGAAAGTCAAAAATCCTTATGTAAAGGAAAATAAAATAGTAACAGATGTTTGAAAATGGTGGATGTGCACCTTATTAATAAAATGTCAGGATCACGATTGAAAGTAACCAAATTGCGTTTAAGTTTTCCTTTCTCGCGTTAATGTAAGTTATATACCATATTTACTCGTTTACAAATTTCAATTTTTTGGATACGAATTATTAGACTTTTATAGCTAGCTTATTCACAATTTTAATTATGCAAGTTTTGTCATGATGTTTAAAGTTAAATTATGGCATGCAACTTATGCAGGAGTCAGACTTGAGTGAATACCCTGAGTAAGAAACATAGAGTCAACCAGGAAGGTGAAGCTAGAACAGTGACTTAGAATAGAATATCAATTCTGTTGAGTACCTCGATGTGATATGAGTTTCCAGTATATATTGAAGAATGTTTTCTGTGTATGATATTTTTTCTTTCCCTTTGCAGGATGTGAGAAAGGTAGTGGCCCCTCTTCTTCGCAGCTTTCAAACAGAGGTTCGTTTTGTTTATTCCTATTCTATACTATCCTGCTCTAGGGTCATTAGTTAAGTTTCGCTGTTGCTTTTAGGTTGATGCTTTATCGAAACGGAGCAAAGCTTGCGAAGCAGACTTTCTGAATCTGTATAAAAAGATGATCGAGCTGCCAGGTAATATGTTTTTCATAACCTAGCTTTTCAAATGTATGTAACAAAGACTGCTTTTAGTTGTCCCTCAACTTTTGGAACCAGTTTTCCTGAATATTCTTATAAAAAAAATTTGCATTACTCAGTTCACTTCAACAAATATTCTCCATAGTCTACCATTTTTTTCAACACCAAAAGTGTGTGTATGGAATTGCTAGCGAGCATGTCCATGAGGAAGGTTGTTATACATTTATTTACCAGAACTCCTGAGGGTCTGAAGTTGTCATGTTTGCTGACATATCTTTATTATTAATGCAAGTGTGACTTCCTTTAAATGAGAGTACTGTTTGATAATGGTATGGTTGTTGTTCTTGCCCAAATGTTTTGATCTTTGATATGTCTGTCATAGACATACAGTAGACATCGGTTAATACATTCACAGTTAATACAACCAACCGCTTATTACATCCAAATTGCTTGGAACGGAATTTTCCTATTCATTCCCCATTGTAAAAACCCTGGTTAATACATCCAACCACCGCTTGATACATCCACTTTCGATTGCCCACGCAGGCAAAGTTTTCTTTACCGTGTACAAATAATGGCCTATTATCAACGAAAATAATAGCCTTACTGTGAAGCAGCAATAGCTGATTTTGAATAATCAAACAGAATGTTTTAGAACATCAATCATTGCAGTTGAAGCAGTTTGTCGTTGCGCAGATTTTTTTGTGTCGAATAAATACATGGAATTTCCTTCTTTGTCCTTAAAAAAATATCAATGTAAAAAAGCTTTATGGTAGACACCATTTTTATGGTTGTTTCAATTTCAATTAAAGTTTCTTCAATTTAGGCTTTAAGATTTAGACTTGGACTAAATTTGATAAGGATTGTACTGGCGTAGAATATAATGTAACACAACTACACTGATATGTATACAGTAGACATCGGTTAATACAAACACTGCTTATTACATCCAAAATCGCCTGGCCCGAGGTGGATGTATTAAGTGAGTTCTACTGTATTAGTATGGGCTGATTTCAAACCAATAGCAATCCTTCCCTTTGCTAAGTAGAAAGGTTTCCTGATCAAAAGATATCAACTTCCATACTTCCCATAATCCTTCCTGATCAATTTTCATACTTGCTTTGCAATGCAAATTTAATTTTCATGTCAAGTTTGTTCTGAAGTTGCTAATGCTACAATCGTTACTCCAACTCTGCTCCGATACGATGATTTTGTAAACATTATTACAATTTTGCAAATATCTTAATTTTTTTGTATTGTTATCGTTGTATCATGTGGCACAATGCATAACAAAAATGTCTGAATTACTGCAATTACTTTACCATTAGCACTCTATTTACGTTCAGTTAAAGTTGACGCGATCATTGCAGGTTCATTTTAATCTTCTCGACTTGATGTCGATAAATCGATGGTATTTAACTGTTTTTACCAACTTATGACTACTTAATTGAAAAAAAATATTAATTAGCTCACATATACAAAACCTTCAGAACTTCCTAAATTTTGGAATTATGATGACTTGCCATCGTTTCATCAACGATTAATTTCTAAAGAAGTCGTATTCAATTAGAATCAACCCCAAACCCAAGTAAATGATTTAGAAGTTCCTTGTGATGACCCGAGGTTTGAAGACTTGGAAATTACATGCTAGTTTCCACTACGATTTATGACTTGTTGAAAATAGAAAACTCCTGACTCCTAATCTTTGGTCAGTGCCTTGTGGCTTAGGAACAGCTATGGCTTGCTTTGTAAATTGATGACTAGTATTGCGGGAAAATTCTATACGAATGAATCGGGGACTGGCCAAAATTGTTGACAAAAAGAGATATACTTGGTGTTGTATAACTCTCCAATTTTATCTTTTACTCAAACAGATCCGGTTGTAGCATTGGAGCAGGCTGAAGTTTTCCAGAGAAAGTCACAGAGACTGAACGATATCGAGACAGAAAATCAGAAGCTGAGAGAGACGTTGAACGAGTATATAAAGGAATTTGCAGAAGTTAAAAATCAAGGTAATGAGTAATTACCTTTAATTTTTGGTTTGGTTGCTGTCATTGAAACGATTTCCTACTAACAGTTTATTCTATTCAGAGGTCACAATAAAAAACTTGCGGGAGAAGGTACGAGATTTTGAGAAGGATGCTGAAAATAAGGCAAAGCAACTCGTGCTGGAGAAGAATGAAGAACTTGAGAAGAAATTTGATCAGAAAGAAAAGTGAGTGAGAAAAGTTTGTATCGGATGTAATATCTGTGTCATCCATTCGTGTATGTGCAATAAGATTCAAGTAATTTTACATTTACACTGGTGGGAACATTGACTGTGAATCAAACCAGCTTGTTCTGTGACGGGAAAGTAGTGCTGTCATTTTTTCATCAATATGCATATCAACGCAACTCTAGGGACCAAATCTACGCCTAATTTTATACCACTTTTGGCAACTTTTTTAATGCTTCTAGGCAGCTGCAGGAAACACAGCTTTTGATTGCTACCAAACTCGGAGAAGCTGAACAGATGGCTTCTACCTTCAAAGCAGGTAAGGGTTTGGATTACACTCACAGCACTGCCAATTTTTTAAGGAAGGTTTTTCATTATAATGATCTAGATATTGTTTTAGATAATAAAACTTCAACAATTCATCCCAGTCAAATATAACATTAGAACTAGTATGTGGTTTTCAATAGATAGTGTTTTGAGCAAGGTAATTTGTGGTACCAGAGCATCAATACTCACCCGATTACTGTCCAATATTTCCTTGTGTTCATCACCATTTTGTTGTTTTACAGCACTAGACAGTTCACAAGGTGAACTCTTCGATTTAAAATCCAAATATGATGAAGAAACAGCTGCCAAGTACGTTCCTGTTCATTCTTACGATAGCAGTTCTTTATTTGCTAAGTTAAGGAAGGAAGCTCCCTTATTAATTTCGACGTCATCAATCCTTCCTTTCTTCCTGCTTAATTTGATTACCAGCTTCGCAAGTTTAACTTTTTTTCCGCTCTTTTTATTTCCGCTCAAATCCGTTGAATAACACTCAGATAAAACGTTGACATATTTATCACCAGCTCGTTATATTTTTGCCCATTACATTTTTATACGGAAATGACTGTTAGCTGGGTTTTCGACTCAAGGTGGTGTTCAACTGTGTTTCAACTACTTGTGACTGGTTAGTATGTCCCGTTCATTATCTATGAAAATATAGTTAAATGCGGTTGAAATCTAACATAGGAAAATGGATGTTACTGTCTGTGTAAAAGAATAATCAATTCTTTAGCTTGTCAAATGATTTATAGCAAAGTTCCTTCCTTCGCAGACAAGCAGAACTTGATCTTGTGCTTGCGGATTTGGACCGATCGGCTCAACGGGCGATGTATGCAGAAAAAGAAATTGAATCGCTGAGAGAGAAACTGACGGAAGATAATGTTAGCAAGCACGTACAAAAACGCTCTTCCACCATGGTAACTTCCTTTTCTAGTCAATTTCATATAGATCGTGTTCCATAAGATGAAATTGAACCTTTGCTTGCCAGATATAGACTACAGTAATGTCTTATTCACACAAATTCACTGGGGACAACAGAAATCTTATATTTTGAAATGTAAATCAAAAATTATTGTACTTGTACAAAAGTTTCAAAATTTATCCGATGTTAATATTGCACTCAAAATTCTTTCATGCAGGAGGAAGCAATTGAAGTATTATCTCGATCAAGTCTTGAAGCAGAGCTTTCTGCAAAAGAAAAAGAGGTTGGTTTTTTGTTTTGACTATCATACATGCACTGCCTAGATCAACGGTGCACAACCTGCGGCCGTCAAGAAAAAATAATGCCGCCGTCCACATGTAATTCAAAATATAGGATTTGGCGGCTATGCTGGCGTATATTGAAGCCGAAAAATGTTTGGCGGCCGTACTTAATAGAAAATAAACGTAATGTGGCCGTCAATAGCAAAATGGTTGTGCACCCCTGGCCTAGATAATCTAGCTGCTAAGTACCAGTAACTGGTAGTAAGTACTTGAATAGAAATATAGATGCGGTTGGAGAGTGGCTCAGCAGAAGCAAGCTCGTCTTGTAATCGAGAAGTTGTGGGTTCAAAATCAAAAATGATGAATAGCCTATGTTCCACCATACTATGTATGGATAGATATGCTCCTGGATGTAGCAGTATTCCAGTTGTACAGATTTTATGTTTGTATTCGCCATCTAACTATCATGTAAATATTAGAATCTAATAAATGGATTGTTGCGGGTGCTATTATTGACTACTTGACTTGTATAATCCGCATGTTAGCAAGAGTTTATTGCTGCTTACTTGTTTAGGCCAGTGCTCCGCAACTGTTGTGCCGTGAGATGATGCTAGGTGTGCCGCAGTATAACTGCATATTATACTTCAATAGTTTTTGTTAATAAACAGGACTTTTTTAAATATGTTTTCGCTCTCAATAAGCACCATCTTATAGTAAGTAGAGTTAATACTAGAACCGCCAAGGCAGTTATTTTGACCGTTTGCCATTTTTATGTGTGAAAAATTTTATTGTGATAAATGTATCCAGGTGAAGCTATGCGACTTTTCCTAGATCTTTAATAATTTTCCTAAAAATTTGTTACCCTCAACTGCCAAAAACGTCTTTTCAAACCTTGCAAATTTGAAACGCTGCAACGGCAAGACAATTAGCGCGTCCATCAAACTTTAAACTCCTACATTTCTAGTTGAGGTGTGCCGCCGAATTCTGAAAAGATTATGAGTGTGCCGCATGTGAAAAACGGTTGCGGAGCTCTGGTTTAGGCGAATCTGCGGCTCCATTAAGCCAGGGTGAGGGTTTAGGGGGTACATTGATAACAGATATACCTAGATACTCTCCAGAACCTTGTATAGATTTTTGTACAGTGATAAATCTGATATCTTTACTCACTATTAGTTTAGTATCAAAGCTTTAGAAAGCCATTTCTATCATCCATATCTAATTCATGTTCTGTATATCGTTTCTGTGTTATGTTTAGATAAGTCAGCTTGTGGAGGATGTTCAACATCTTCAGGGATCCATGGGAAGACTTCGAGAATCATCCGCTAGTGCAATTGCTAAACTTGAGGAAGAATTGAATGAAAGAAATGAGTTGTGCCAGGTAAGAAGAAAGTAAAAGAAAATTACCATCAGTTTTATACCTTGTTAAAAAGCTTGCAAAGCTAGAGTCTATTAATTTGGGTTACCAGTTGGCTTGTCCATAAGGGCTGCGGTGGCGCACTCCCCTCAGAAACTCACTGCCAGGTGTATAACTCTGTCAACCTCATACTAGAATATTAAAAAAGTATTTTATTAGCAATATACAACTGAATTTTCATTGAAAAAATACAAATATATACGTTTCTTTCATAGCTGAATGTTACTACTAACATGCTGTACGTACATAGTGCTGAATCAAGCGACGTTGAGCTGCATTCGGTGCAGCTCAGCCCCGTTTTAACATTGCGCAAGGCCCCGATGGTGGTGTAGTGAGCTGTGCTTGCTTTGCATACTTTAATTAAGCTATGTTGAACAGTGGCAATGGAAAGTAGTGTGAACTCAGTGAAGTTTTTATCCACTTTAGCTAGCTGACATTAAATGGAGAAATAGAGCTTGCAGTCCCTCCATTATAGTTTTCCAGGAGCTGCAATTATGCTACTGCAATTATTATATAGACTAGCATCTTCATAATAATAGTGTCTGGACTTAAAACCTCATCATTTTATTCATTCATCAAACTGTGTGGAGCAGTAATTCGAATCTCCGGTTACATATTAAGGCAAATAATGTGTGCTACAACTACATATGTACGTATACAGTATATACCAATATTATGTTCCATGTTTGTAAAGTCACAATGGTAGATACATATAGACTATATAAACATAGACATATAAACTTCAACTAGATAAGGTACTATGAAGTAGCATAGTTTAGGTTGACATGGATGTAATGCATTTTATGTTGTGTGCTTTTAATTATTTTGATCATAATTTTTTTAGATCATAAATTGGAAAGTCGGGGTTGAATGTAGTGTGTAACCCTACTGCACTCATGTGGATCAAGCTTCCATACTTAGAACTATTTTTTAAATAAAAAATAATTTGGATCAATTGCGAGTGATAAATGACTAAAATATATTTAAACGTCAGTACTGTACAAGTGTGTATTAACTTGAATCAAGTTGTGTGGATGCAAAGTTCATATATCAACCCTAATAAAAAATGTTGAACTAAAATTGTTCATGAGGAACTTGATTATGCATCCACGGTTTAACAAAAGTGTACACAATATATATTTTGTACTTTCGATGTAGTATATTTTCTATATATTCTTTGTTAAGAATCTCCAAATGCGAATAGACAACATGAGCGATTATGAAGAAGTTAAGAGAGAACTTCACATAATCAAATCAACCGAGTTTTCATCGCTGGAAATGTCAAGTTCCTCTGATGACAAATCGCCGAATGAGTATTCGTCTACGTCTGCGGTCGCTCGTGGCAAGAGTCTGGAAATGCTGTTGCTGGAGAAAAATAGGGCTCAGCAAACAGAAAACACTTCACTTAGGGCTTCCAATGCCCAGCTCTCAGGTCAGTTCTATTTTCCTTTTACTCTGTATGTTCGTGTTGTCATCAAATTTTTGTTTTAATATTGCTTCGTTTCGTCTCCAAATTACCTTGCGAACCGTGTGCTACATGAAACGAGAAAAAACATATGAAAATTAGTTAAATAACATAGTGCCATGCCAAAATAGTTTGATAAATATCACATTTCAAGTAGGATAACGCTTAAATACAATCAGAATACAGTTTCAAGTTTACTTTATCTCTGAGTGCTACTTGGCATATATGTGCTGGCAACTCTGTGCATGCATTTACCTCTTATGCTGCTACATGCGAATCACAGAGATGTTTCCTTACCTGAAAACTAGGGTTTGTATTGCCATTTACTCTCTGGACTACCGGTTCATCCACACTCAGTGGCGAACCGGGATGACATGAGTTCAAAATAATGAAACCATCAAATCTGTAATATATAAAAAAATTCTCCACAGTTATGACTCCATACCTTCTTGTATATGTATGGATTTGAGATCTTTTTAGTAAAGGTGATTCATTTTCTTGAGCTATAATGAGAAAAATTGATTCGAAAGGCATATCTCATGTTCTCTGAGCTCAATATAGTTCACCCTTGGTTTTTACTCTGAGAAATTCGAAAGACAAAATATATTTAGGCCTTCCTCCAATTGAATAAACATTTTTTCTGGGGTTAGTGGATCTCTTTTTCCCCATTCTTTCTTATTTTGACTGCTGACTGAATTTTTTTTCTGGTTTTCTGTATTGAAGGAGTGTTACGTAAGGAATGCATCACTGTGATTGAGCCTGTCTTGTTCATCTTTCTTCTGTTCATGTCACACTAATTGTTGAACGTTGTTTTAATTCTTTGCCTTCTATCATACTTTCTCCTCCAGTAATTTTCACTATGTGCTATACTTGTCATGGTGTTTTGTAAAATTTGACAATTGTCTGTAGTAAATCTCTGGCTCCATCCAGTGATGCATACCTAACACTTCTTTTCTACAGACACTACCGCGGATCGTCATCAATACATTTGCACCACACCTCCGGCCAGCCCAGTGCGCAATTCAGAAGCAGTCAATAACGTTTTCCGTCATTCTCCCGAAACGGAGCTCATTAATTTTCCGAATAGTGTCACGTTATCTTCTTATTCACAACTTAACACGCTCGAACATAGCCGAGACACGGCCGATGTAAGCGAATACCAGTTCCAAAAACAGCAGCGCATCAATGCCATCGTTAACCTGAAGATTTTAGCCAACATTAAGGCAGCAGTCGCTGCAAAAACTATGAACAGTCTGCCTTTGCCCAGTAATTATCTTAGTCCTGTTAGACCTTCGTCCAGCATGTTTTGTAGTGCGCCGTTTGAATCTGGCATGGCGGGCGCGAATAAAATTAAACCGCGCTCTAGGCCCAACACCTATGCCAGTTGTGTCTTAGCAAGATACCTTGCTCATCTGCAGCAAATCAGTCAGTGTTCTTCTTCAAATGCCTTGTCTTCTACCACGCCTGAATATCACAATAGGGCCGATTTGTCTGACGAATCGGGTAACGAATCCTATTCTAATCACGTGTTCACGAGTAGAAAATCGCGCCGAAAACATTTCTGGGATTTGAATCAAAATCCCGTTTATCCTCGGTCGAGCGAGCATTCCCGACCGCGAATTCGTAATTCTATTGATTCCGATCACGGTGGGACCTCATCGATTGGACAAGATCGTCGCAGCTCGAATGCCGATTCGTCGGCTTTCGAAGATGTAGACACCGATGAATTAACGTTTCAAGTAAGTGGACTGTATTCGGACTTGATTTCAATTCCCTTCGAGTCCTTTTTTTGTTACCGAATTCGTTTTGTAGGTGAAGGAAATTCTGCAAGCCAACAACATAGGTCAAAGGGCATTCGGCCAATACGTACTTGGCTTGAGTCAAGGTTCGGTGAGCGAAATTTTGTCAAAACCGAAACCTTGGTCGAAATTGACTTTCAAAGGAAAAGAACCATTCTACAAGATGATGGAGTTCATTTCCACTGCTAGGAACGTTGAAGTTCTCAAAGCCTTGCAACGTAGAGACCGAGAAGATCGAGGTATGTTTTTTATTTTATTTTTTATATCTCATTTGTGAAATCTGAGCAGTGACTATTTGTTCTTTGCGAATTTTTCCTATGTTCCGAAAGTGGGATATGGTATGTGGCGCATTGCAGGAAACACAAGCGTGAGAACGCACCTTTGAGATGGTCGAGTACATGCATACAGTAGGGAATGCCTTAGTGCTTACGTGATACTTGCTAACCTTTGGTGTAATTCTGATAATATTGATGTGTATGATATCATGATTCTCCCTAGTTAGTTTGAATTGTTGAAAAAAGATAGACTCATCGTCGAACGATAGCGAACAGCTTATTACCATTTCCATACACTGAGTAACTAACGGTAAGTATGTGTGTTGGTATATTCACGCCACTCTGGTGTATACCAAGTTCCTGTTGCTAATTCTACGGTTCCCTATTAATGGAGCGATTACCGGTACTTGCAATCCCGATTCCCTTCTGCCAATTGCGTTATCTTCTAAAATACGGTAAAACGATCGCTCGAAAAAACCATCTGCGAAGTAGAGAGTAGGAACAGGAAGGAAGCAATGACAGATTAACAAGTAGATGACAAAAAAATTGTTCGTTACTTTCACGTTTGCTACGAGGACAATATTATGCTGTCTATCGCCAGTAGAAACAGTTTTTGATAGGTATTGGGTGTTTCTATAATTATTACTACTGTATTAATATGTATTCGTAAATGGTGCAACAAACCTACCATCTGTGGACGAGAAATAGCTGTTTGGTTGCAAACTGTTCCCTTTTTGCGAGCTCTATCACCCGTAAAAGTTAGATTTATCTTCAGTACTAGACACGTCCGCTTCACAATATTACCATGTTACAGCTATGCATTTCGATAATCATATCGGTTCCCCATATCCACATTCCAGCTATTACCAATTCAAGTACTTTTGGATTGAATTCTCAATCATATGGATTCGTGTTACGTGGGCCAATGCAGCGCGAACAATACAAATTGCTTTTTAGCACTTGATTATGTCTCATCAGGTCTTGCGCTGTTTATAAGAGGATTAACCACATCGTCTCACGACGGTACGACCGATATCGATTTCATGCAGAAGATAGAGTAATAATAGGAAAAATATATAAAGGGGTGCCTCGTTTAGCTCATTACACACTACACTACACTAGTCCAAAGATTTGCTGTTTCCTGCATTTAAATCTCCATGGCGTAGCGATTTTTGTAAAAAACATATTCCTTCAACTCAAATAATGTCGTTCAACCTGTTCTCAGAAATCATGCGACGCAAAAACGTATGCTTAAGCGATACTCGCTTACTCACCTGCTTATGAAGCTAGTAAATTCTGTATTATACATGTATTGCCACTGAAATCAAGTCTTGAATTCAAGTTCGTTGATAAACCTGGTCTTCATAAATCATTTTTACCCGATGTTGATGAAAGTCTTGAAATAATTTGACGAAAGTCAATTCATGTTTAATTTGGACAATTAGGTCGAGCCATTAACTCCATTCAGTGGAGTCACGTGATATCAGTCAAGTTTTGACTTTGGTTCCGTGACATTACAACACTGAAATTAAAATTGAGTGTATCTAGTATACTCTTCGCGTAATCCTCGGTTATCGCGTTCATTCAGCAAAGTCTGACCACACATTGTCGTTTTGAACTAATAATATTTTTGGATCGCTACAATCACCGCGTATAAGAGAACAGACGTCCGCCAAACGGCAGGTTGCATTCACCGACCGTTCTAATACGCGATAATCGTAAAACTTCAAACGGGAATTCGCATTTATATGATTTACGTACAGCTGCGCAGCGAGTCGATCTTAAAACTCTGAATTTATTATACGACTGCATTATGCCATGATATCGTGGTTATTCCACCGTGTAAGCATACAACGTCATTTGAAAGTTCTTCGATAGTTTATTAAACGTATCCCTCCCCTCGCACTATGCAAAATGCGGGCAGTCAAATGCTGGAAATAAAGTTAATTCTACTCAATTACAAAGACGCCATTTAGTAATCATTCGCTGATGTGCTCATTTAGAGCTATTAAAGTATACGCAGAGAAGGTAATCTGCGAAAAAACACTCATATCCTTGTTTTTTTAAGGGCCTTTAATTACGGCGTAGTGGATTCCGTTTGCGTGCGTTTTAATTGTACAGAAGAGGGATGCATTTTGTACAATACACTTTCTACTTAACTTAACTCTTTGAGTGTGGTCGCGTTTTATTTCCTATGAAATGCCCCGCGTAGTCATTCACTGGTTAATGACCTAATTATCATATCAAGTGGAGTCGTACGCCACACTGAAATTACCCGAAAAATAGTCTTCTGCATTTTAATACGCTCGTCACTCAGAACTAGATGCAATGCAGTCAAGCTGCCCATTTCCTAGATAGCTATCCTTGCCGTTGTCGTAGAAGGAGGTTATTCACTTTACGATACCTTGTAGTGTGATATATTATCAGTTACCTACTATCATCGTTTTGTTCTAGTGCAAATGTGATATAGCAGTTGATAATATACCGTGTATGGGATGGAGATGGCGTATTTTGTCTTCGATGTTGCGAAATATGGTAACCTTATATATAAATAATCTGAATTCGAGGTTATAGGTAACTGTGCCATGGAAGTGGCAATGAAGTCGCTTGTGGTGTATTGTATTGTCTTTCATCGATCGCATGTTCGTATCATAGCCCATTATTATAACATTATCGCAGTAGGATCTGGATGATGTTGTTTTTAGTCAGTATATCTGAAGCTCAATTCTTAATCTGGTACGGTATTCTGCACACATGGATGTATTGTCGGTCCTTTTTAAGCCTTGTACATTCAAAAAATCCCCGCCCTTTTTGGTGTCATATGCACTCGTACGCGATTTCGTTCGTGCTTGGATATATTTCTCGTTAGCTGGCACTATCGTTACGTATTGGAATGGATTTCGTGTGTCTCCTCACGAAAGCTCATAGTGGATGAAGTATTGGTTTAAAAATGCGCTGGATTGTAAGGCAGCGACGTGATTACGTTCTCTCCGAGAGTTTGCATAGTAGTAATTCCTCCATTGAATCAGAAATAATCGGATTGTTCTACGCACCACCTGTTGTGGTCCTCTACGTCCTGTGAATGTTCCTTGTCGCTAGTAAAAGGCAGATTAGTGGGCATTTCTTCGCTCTCATGGATTGCGAACCAAATATTTCATTCCGCTATTTCCGTCGAACGTGACTTCTTATACCCTAATTTCTTCGGAGTAAACTAAAAATACGTATTATCCCATTGTGATTCTGTATAGTTGCCTTATCTGTTGTTTCAAGAACGTACATTTAATTCATTATGTGAGCGAGCACCCACAGCGTTTGACCGCTGTCGAAATCCATTCACATTGCAAGCAAAGCCGTATCAGGCGATAATCCCGCCGGTTTACAGCCTCCCATATGGCGCCTATTTATATTTAAAAGGTTTCGCGCTGTCTTCTTTCTTCACGATTATTGTTGTCGTCCACCCTTTTCTATCCCGCAGAGCATGTATTGGTGTTGCAATGCATGCTAATTTCTTTCCCTCCATTATTATTCGTCTCAATAAATTATTCAGTTTGCTCAGGTTTTCATCTGTCCCAACCTAATTTTACGTCCCTCGCGATTGCGAGTCAACCGCCATACGCGTTTCTTCGATAGCAACGAACGGTGCTTGCTGTTCGACCGTCACTGTCTTCTGCTGCCTTCAATCGCATACATTGAGAGGTTTACGAGCGAAAACAGAAATCTAAGCCTGCTTTTTAGCTATCAGCAATCTTATTTATTTACTCCCTAAAAAAGTAATTAGTTGCCAAGATTTTATATTAGCTTCGCAGTTGCGTAACTGTTTTTGACTATCGTGTTATCGTGTTAGTTCTCAGTTACAAAGTTTTCAGCGAACCGAAAGTAGAAAATAAGATAATTTTAACCTCTCTTTTGCTCTTATCACAGTGTATTTTTATTTATGTTTGCAGTAATATGTAGCAGTAAATCGTATCCACTGCGACATACAGAAAGCGATTCCGATCGTGCAATCGCCAACATACTAGCTTCTGCGAGAGAAGAAATGAGAATTGAACAGGTAGATCATCTTTTGCTTATGCTTTTCCTTCCAAGTTCCGTTCCGTTTTCTCAACTCTGTGATAGTGGTGTTCATTGTAAAGAACACTACATCATTATTCAAAGATATATGACCAAACAGCGAGGCATGTTGTAAATGGTACAATTGGTATGTCGGAATTAGAGAAGGTACTTCTTTTCCTGTTGTTGACAGGATTATATATTATAGGCAGGCCTTCCTCAGCTAATAGGCTTCCCAGCATATGATAATAATTTGTCTTATGTTGGAATACAGTGTTAAAAATACCACATGTCAATTACTAATTTGTTATCAGGGATTCTGAATTAACAATATGTAAGCTTCATAAATTGCTTAATTTTATTATGTTACTTATGTTAGAACTCGACAGCCTTGATGTTATTGTGATAATCGTGTCCTGTCATTTTTCAAATATGAGTGATATAATGCTTTGAGTAAACATTTTCAGTTATGCAATCATATTATTTTTAAAAACATTGGAAATCTAAATGCATTATGATATTTGATTAGTACTAACACGTGAGATTCCATGCTTGGTCGTAAATAACATGACATTCTCAAAGTAATACATAATATATATACATAATTCTTATAATATAGCACAGCTGGACATGTCCTCAATGCTAAAGAAAGAATATTTCCAATCCTTTAATATTTATATATATATAGTATATTATTATAACTGGATTTTTAATGACCATTTGTATATTAGGTACATTTAATCTAATGCCTGGTAGGGTACCCTTCATTTTCTGTTGCCAAGTTCGTCTAACTCTAACCTAACGATGGAGCGGGGACAGTTAAATGAAAAAGTCTAAGTTACTAAATTGAATAACCTTTTCATGCAAAAATTTTGCATTTTCATCCTGATGTCTTTGTCTTACCATTACTGCATTTGTGCCATCAATAATTCATTGGCTATGAATACAGAAAGACTTCATAATGCTTGAATACAGATTAGCCTGCATAACTTGCGTTTCCTTTAGCTATCACAAGAGCTGCCTGCCTGTCTGATAACTTCAAGGTTGCATATTATTTCTTATTTCTTTAACATCTTTTTCGTTCTGTTAAGGAGCAATTCGGAAACGCACAAGAAAGATACGCGAGACAAAGTTCCAACGACAACAACCACAGTAACAGTCGCAGAGAACTCGAAACTGTCTCTGATTCACACTGCACAAACAAGGATACGCTCACGAACCCGGAGGGTCAAGCTCCAGCCAGGGATTCGAGAAGAGCTATGGCGCTAATGGCCAGCGGTCCATGCTCGCATTCATACTCACGAGTGATGGAAAACGAAACAGCGACAATAAGTGTCAGCACCAACGGCGCTGTTGCCTCTTCTCAGGAACTGCCTGCCATGCCCTCATTAATCAAACGACAGCACAGCACAGACATCACAGGAAGTGAATGCAGTAGAGCGCTTGAGAAGCTTAAAAGTAAACAAGAAAGTGAAGAAGATAGCACTGATGAACAGCTTCCAAAGTTGCTCCAATCTGTTGACAGTGCCAGTGCTCAAAAATCTAGAAACTTGCAAACGTCGAGTAGCCCTGTAAATGAAATTGCGGTTGAAAAATTGAGTCAGTCACTCGAACGAGAAAGATATAAGAACAATAAGGGCAGTCCTGCTCAGTCCACGAGACGAGACAGATTGTGCATTATAGATACTACCTTTGTTAAGTCTGAAATAAATGAAAATTCGGAAATTAATTACTTCACAGAGGTTAGTAAATTAAAGTCTGCAAATCACCCAACGCCGAAAGGGACCTGCCCTACCTCGGAAGATCTGATAGCTTCGAACCACCGCTTGATTACGTCGCAAGAAAACGAATCCCTTCAACGACTGTTCGTCACGACGACATACAACGACCCCTTCATCCCGCCTCCGTTGTCGCCCGTTGCAGAAGAGAACGGGAGCCAAGACAAAGGCGATTACATAGCCGGCGGTGAGAGTCCAGGCTGTAACCAGGAACACAGTCGTTACGGTTCACCTTTCATGGACAGCGAATCAGTTTCTTCCCAGTTTATGAACGATAATGCTGAAGAATCAGAAACTATTTGTACTTCTAGCGATCAAAGAACAACCAGTCAAAACACGATCTGTCTGAATTCCCAAGAGCGAAAACGTATTTCTTCTTTATCCCCACCGTCAAGGCACTCAGGCGGACTCTTGTCTGAGCCGGTTCTCTTCAAAGAACTGTCGTGCCCTCCCTCCCACGTTTCGGTATCCGACCGCGAGAGCGGAGCGTGTGGTGAAATTATCCCGACTTCTGTTTCCAACATGTTATCGTCCAATCAGCAAATGATTATGTCGTCCTCAAGTACCTCACTTTATGATTCGCAGGTGAGAACTATCGACACTCTTGCAGAAACTTCTCTTTCGGCATTTTTCGAAAGTGTAAATTTTGTGTTGTTTGCTGTATATTAATTATACTATCATACTAGATACTGGTTATTAATTTTTGACTTTTCTTATCTCGGCAAATCTCCAAAAAAAATTGTGGGAGTTGACCTAGTCTCAATGTTGTTGTTTTGTTCACACAGGCAAGTTACACCGAATTAAATCCAGTAACGACCGGCAGCCTTTTCAGTTCCCACCATGGCGTAGATTTCACGAATACCACAAGCAATGGCTACGCTACTATCGAAGGTAGTCAAAATGGTGAGAAATGAAAAAAAAATTTGAATAATTGAACAACTGTTCTGACAAAAATTACACAAAACAACATGAATATTTTCAAAAACGATAAGAGCTATCTCAGACAATTTACTGCTCGCAATATTGTTGTTGCTGTATGTGTGATGTGTTATCAAGTGTTATCTGCAGTGGCTTTTCCAAAGGCTGGGAACATATAGAAATGGGCTAAATGCTACTTTTGGACCGTTTTATCACTACTTATGTAGAATTTTGCCTGTTGAATTCGTAGTAGGTTAGCTAACACACAGAAGTTCCTAATTCTTGATATTGTTTTACCAATTTTTGATAATCATTACAATGAAAAAAACGGTTTGAAACCATTCGAAGAGTAAGTTTCAGAAGGTTTGGTTTCACACTATGCTATGTATGTGCACATGCATACAAAAACACATTTGAACTCACCAAAGGGCTTACTTGAACTAATTAACTGAATATGCCACATACAGAAACTGAATGCGGTCTTTAATGAGACAAGACCTATTATGTCTGTTACAATATAATTGTATATTGCTAATTGCACTTTCAATTTACCTGAATACAATTCCTGAAGTTTCATGGTATTAGTTTTCACTTTCTGTCAGTCTACGTCGACGAATAACCTCTAATGGCGCCGATTGTTTTTCGCAGGGATCTCAAGTATGCTCCCGCCATTGGAAATGAAATCTTCTCATGGATCTACTCTCCTCCCTACTTTTTCTACTCTTACAAATTCTCTCTCAAGTTCAAAATATGCCGATGTTAATATAAAGGTTTGTCTTGGATATAATATCTTCAGAATGATTCTTAGCTTTAGTTTGTGAGTGAAATCATTCAAATTTCAATGTGTAGATTTTTTTACCTCTCTTAAAAATCTAGTTACAGCATAGTAGCATGTATATATATATGAGATATATCAGTGTTGCATAAGTATGAAATATGAGTTGAATATAGGGAAATTATAATTATTGGAGATGTTATTTGTGTTTTGTATTTTGCCCTTTCCCATTGCAGATCTTTCTGTTGTACTATAAATAGAACTATAATTTTCTACTCTACTATCTAGAATTTAGATTCGAGTTCGAATGAAGATGACCAGTCCCTAGAGCCCTCGTCTTTATTGCAATCTTCCATTCCGCCTGAAACCCTGCACAAGCTGTCCATGTCCTATGTCGACACGGTCACCCTTACGAAAGAAGTCAAGGACCGGCTGTCGAACCACGGCATCTGTCAAAGGATTTTCGGTCAGTAATCTTGCAGTTATCTAGACCCGGTACTCTTTCTGTTACACAAATTAGACGAGCCC
>QXVX01001421.1:0-41967 GCA_013436065.1 Halocynthia aurantium | reverse complement strand
CCCCCCCCATGCATTCACTGGTTTATTAGTTGATATATATACGCCTATATGAAAAATAATGTTATAGATATAAAGGTTGTTATTTTAGTCCTCAAAAAATACTTTTTACTCCAGGTGAATGCATACTTGGTTTATCGCAAGGAACCGTCAGCGATATTTTGTCACACCCCAAACCTTGGAACAAACTCACGCACAAAGGTCGGGAACCGTTCGCAAGAATGATACTATGGTTAGCAGACAACACCGCGGGAGGATTACTTCCAACTTTGCAAGGTTCGTATTTGCTTTACTTTTTGAACGTGCTAGCGTTACCGCTTCGGCCAGGAACAGGAAACTGAGAATATTGTTGCTGGTTTCATTTTGTCCCGCAAGGAAACGTCTTAAAGGCTTCTGATATTTTGTGCATATTCTGCATGTCATAAGTACAGGGTGAAATGCCAGCTGCTACTCACAATGCCGTGTAATGTATTATTCATGAAGGTGCTTCTAGTATGAATACACGAATGAAAAAACTCTTGGATTTTCTTCTGTCGTAAATGGGATTATAAAACAACGGAGTTTCAGCAATCTTCTGCTTTTCCAAAATCATTTTGAAAAATAGAGTTTGATAAATGCTAGTGTTGCTAAACTCACAAGATCCTAGATATTCATTCTAAATTTATGTCTCCGTCTCGTTAGTTAGATCATATCATGCCATAGATTTGTGCGGCTGTACAAATTTCCTGTTGTGGAACGATAGGAGGTGGTCTTTTCCTGCATTTGTACATTTAAACTAGCCGATTGGTCGGTAATGCGATGGTTTTCACCAATGATTTGATCAAGAGAATTGCTAGGAATAATGTGGATGTAATTTGGAGTGGAAAGCAAGAATCTTTGAATAATTCATACATTCGTTTTAATTTCCTTGCAGTGAAGTGATTGAGTGATAATGACATTGCACAGTCAAAGAACGCACATGGAAAATTCAAAGTGTAAATTGGCTGTGTAAAATTATTGTGGGAATAGTATTTTCTATGTCTAACTATAAATAATATTTTTACAATAACTAAATATAAATTTCTCTTGTTCGACCGTTGTTAATACAGCTGTCTTCAGTTGGCCGTATGTGTGTAGCATACATGCAGATGAATATTAAAATGCATGTTCGCTAAAAGATGCATGTACAATCAGATATAAAACTTTCAACAGAAACTTATGCACTAGCCAGATTAACCCGCATGTTTCCATCCCCAAAACACTTGCTGTAACCCTTATGCGCTGTCTGCCGCCACTAAGCAATCCACGGGTTAGGGACTCGAAGCTATCACAGGAAATAGAAAGATCGTGCGTTAAAAGCCATCCATCATGCCAGTTGCGAGACCACGCTTGTCTCCCCTACATCCAAACGTACTACACAGGCCTAAAGAAAGCGTAACTTCCGGTGCAATTATAGTGTGCGAATTTACTTTGATATTGGATAAAACAAATGAAATGTCCGAATGGCAATTGAGAAAAAAATTTGACCTAATTTCGTATACTTTCTCGGTACAGTAATTAAAGCTTGCCGTGATGCGGTGATTTTCCGTATAACTCGTAGTTTTGAAATCTATTTTAACAGCAGTGGATGGTCAAAATTTAATTTAACATCACCAGTTATTCCCAAAACCGTTACACAGACTCAATACGAAACCTCTCCGCCATCTCGCTAGGCAGATGAATACTCCCGTGACATTTTAGTGAAATTCCCCCTAATTACTGCGCAATCATGACACCCTAAGTCTAATTGTATTTGCGTTTTACAAGTATATTAATTATAATGGAAAATTGCTGTCAACTGCTGTACATAACAGCTTATTATCGCAATGGAGCAATTCCACTGCGACAATGAATATCTTGCTGTTGTGTGCTTGACTTAATTCAGAGGGTTTCAAATGTCTAGTTTGGTCTGGTCAAAGTTCTTTGGTATTGAGGATACCAAAGGATATCATATTTTTATCTTCTCCACTATCGTATTTCTTTATTTTGTTTGCATGCATTGGAAGGATAGCATGTGTACACTTTAGTTAAGGCAACTTCATGGAACTTTTTAATGATTTAATACTAATTCTCATAAATAATGTCCCATTGAGATCTGTTGTTCAATAACATATGTGGTTGTGCTTTGATCGGCCTAATTTTATAGGAAGATAATTGTCCTGACATCTGCACTACTGTGTTGCAGACTAATGTGGTGTGAGTGCTTTTTATCTGAATTGTGGAATGCAACTGAAACAGATGATTTGATAAAGCACATGGATTGTAAAGAAGATATCATTGATTTTTAGTGAAAAAAGATTTTGTCACTTTGGTAAAGTTGGTCGTTGGTCTTATTGTTAGTTCCGGCATAGGGTGACAATCGTGATGGAATTTGAGCCATGCATAGTAGTGCTGCCTTCACTGACATTAATAACAGCTCATACCTACAGCCCGACCTTTTTAGTTGAATTATAAATACCCGGTGACACAACATAATACATGCAAGGTATATTCCGCTGTATGTATAAGGGTATCACTATAGACATGTCACTGCCTTTATGCAATCAATTTCCTCGACTAGTTATGACAAGACACTCTTCCACAGCTATCAGTAACTTGTTTCATTTTAAATACATTCAACATCAGTTACTAAAATGCGGATAAGTTTCGTAACACGTTTCATAACCAACATCAGAAACTTGACTGTTTTCCCAAAACAATTTTTGCTATAATTTCTGTTTTCTCCTTCAAATATGGAACACAAGACATTTTAGTGAACAATTTTGAACCAAATGTTGAAAAATCTTTTCATATACATGGGGAAGATTTTAAAAATCGGCGTATGATACGTGAATAGTTCACGCACTCTGACAACCAAAAAGTTCATGCAGTTCTGTGGCATGACATTTACTTTGCTACTGTCTTGTAGAATATTTCATGAATGTTGTCAGAGAAAGAGAAATTGCTTTACATGAATGTCTGAGAAAAACTTTTCAAAAACTGTTTCATTTGAGAATAGGATGGCTTGCCAATTTTCACTCAGTTTAACTTCTCGTGTATGCCTTGGCAAAATTTCGAAGAATGCCATTGGTCATGAGTATACAAAAGCATGAGGAAAAATCAATGCAATTTTAAACATAAATAATTATCACACAAATTGTGTATGATTTAAAAAGAGATGGATATGGTTCAAATATGCTTTCAATTACTAGATGCTAATTGCTTTAGGTCTTAGTGTTTTAGGCCTGCGTTGTAATTTTTATAATGTGGGTAAATTTGCTGGCTTCTTTTTGGTGTATGGTTTGTCACTATTGTGTTTATCTAGTGTTTATTATTTTGACTTGAATCTGATTTGATTACATTTCACAGCTGCTTAAATATAAATACAGCAATACATAATCATTGTAACAACCTCATCATTCAAAAATGTTTTTGTTTTATTCAGGAACGCCAATGAATAACAACAACCATGTCAACAGCCCTTCTTCTTCAGACGGCGGCTGCGACGTTCAAGTAATCCAGGCTATAAACAACCGAGAACAGGTGAGCCAGAACAATATTATAAATATCATATTTTATACTGCTATATGCACTGACATCGGCGTGATCTGGAAATGCGAGTTGTTCCGGGCAATTTTTGTTGTTGTCTGCCGTCAGCTCCGATAAATTATTCACAGAATGACGTAGGATACTGCTTGTCAATAGTATTTACTGATACTGTAACTGTGGAGCATGTGTGACTTCCAAAGGCCCAAAATGCATACGATAATGCCAAGAAACTTTTGCCGGTTTCATAGAAAATTCTAAATGTGCCGTTCTTTTGATTTTCTGCATGTCTTATAATGGGGAATTTTTGTTTTATCCATTTTCAATGCAGACAAGCACGGGGAAAAGTCAGTCACCTTTGTCGATCGACAATTCAGAATCTGGCAGCAACTATGTATCTTTATCTCCTGCTACGACCGCTGCACCATGCTCACCCCATCCGATGATGTGTCCTATCTCTCAAGACTCATCTCAACATCACATGATTGCTAACAATGACGGCATTGTTACGCTCGACTCTGGGTCCAGATACACTGCCTTGGAAAGGCAGCACAGCACCTCATCTACGCCTGATCACGGAGGTGGCGGATCTCCAATGACTCCCCTGCAACAAATGCTCAATATACAAGAGCTGGCAGCCAGCTGTCCGAAGCTGGATACTTTTGCTTTGACGCGAAAAGTAAAAGACCTGCTTACTGAACACAACATAGGTAAGATTGCGACTTGTTTATTTTTTCTATCGCTCTTAAGTGCTAAAAATATGCTCTTCAAATAAGTTATCTGTTTAAACCATCTATGTTAATGTGTTTTCGTTGGTGGAGCAATGTTTTCAGACTCCGAGATTCCGATCTCGTGCATTAGTGATATTGATACTGGTTTAATTAGGCTTGGAATAAAATTGAAACAAACATTTTTTTCCCGAAGGACAAAGAATTTTCGGGCAAGCAGTCCTCGGTCTCACGCAAGGTTCAGTGAGCGACCTTCTCTCGAGGCCGAAGCTGTGGAGGTCATTGAGCCTGAAAGGTCGTGAACCTTTTGTCCGTATGCAGTTGTGGCTGTCTGACCCAAGCAATATCGAGCAACTGAAAAGTTTGAAGCTAGAGCGATGGATGGAGAAAAAATGGGGTAAGTCCCAGGCACTGATGAATGAAACCGACTACGAGATAATGATGTAGTAATGGTTTTCTTCCCTCATACCATTTGAAATGCTTTCTGTGGTAGACCACATCTAATGGACATGTGCTTAATACGATTACCGTAGGTGTTGAATGGTAGAAACAGATATCAATTGATGGAATTCCCGGTATCTGATGTAATGGGCTTTACTACATAGTAATGGATGTTGGTATCCGTTTGATTCTTCATCATGTTTTGAATGCTGAACATAAATACACGTCAGAATACGCAATTCTGCTGGCTTCAAAAAGTAATTCCCCTCTAGTGACTGGACCTTTCGTTTCTTTTATAAAACCAAAAGTAGTCAGGAATTGCCACAGAAATAATCTTCCTACAAATAATAAAATAAATTTGGCAATTTGACTGGCTCTGGAGGATTATTGACTCTGTCATCTATCTGTTATGGATCTGATAATGCTAGAACTTAAAACTTTTATTCTATTTTACATATTCATCATGCAACTTTGCCTGAGCATTTTCAAGTTTTCTTTATCAAAATTATATTTTCTTTACAGGTGGCAAAAGGCAACGAAGTGTTGATAATGGCATGCAACACAGTCTCTCCCCAGTTAAAAAGCAAAGGATCGTGCTTTCGACAGAGGAAAAGGAGGTTTTACGTAGGGCGTACACTATCGAGCCGTACCCCTCGCAAGAAACAGTTGACATGCTCGCCAACAAACTGGGACGTAAGTCGAGCACTGTCGTCAACTGGTTCCACAATTATAGGTATGTTAGAGTTTATGTGATATTTCTTATTTCATAATGTTTGGGAATAATTCATCGATTATATAGCTGAAGTTGATTACCGGCTTGAAGATTTCAGTAGCCTTTTATTCAAAGCCTTTCTTTTGATTAAACCTGACAAGCCGAGATTTTTAAAATTTTAGACGCAGAGGTAAAAATGAACTGGGAATCTTCAATTTTTGATATCGTTTGTTTTAAATTCGGAAAGGTATACTTAGACGCTTAAGCAGACACTCACAATACCGAATTTTCTAAATATATGAATAGTTTCCACTAAATGATGAAGTTCCATTCCTAAAATTCACCTGAAGCAACATTTTTACGCAAAATACGAATAGAATAGATCCTTGAGCAGGATCCAATCACCATCTCACAGTCGACCCTGCTGTATAAATAGAGTCATCATCATTGCGTTAGTTACTGTAGGAAATACCAATTCAAAAAAAGTTCGTTAGATCTTGTTCACACATTTAGCATGATTTATACTTTCTGAGGTTTTTAATATAATAATGTATCATTGGGTTTCATAAGCCTTCAGGAGATCTTTGTATTAATCTGTAATGTGAAGGAGCGCATACAAATAACCCGATGTTATATTTAGCTCTTTTCTCTCTAATACCACATGCTTGAATTGGATAGCAAGACTATTAGCTTTTTAATTTCAATTCTCTAGTGATCTGCTTTAAGGAGTAAAGCTTATTGTTGATATGAGTACACTACATGTGTAATGAATACACTACACTTATCTTGATAAGAGAAAATTCATGTAATGTAGAGCACAGAAAATTTGGCTATGCAAAACGAACCTATTTCTTGACTTTTAACCCACGAATGCTAAGATCACTTTGTTCATTAAATGGTTCATAATTAGCAGGTATGGGCCCGAACATAATATTAAATATTAAAATGATTGTTATGCGGCTGTGCATTGTAAACTTCTCCGCTTCGTTTTAACAGTATTATTTGACCTATCTCTAGCAATCCTGAACATTCATCTCACATTTATATAGAGTCGCACTGGGATTGAAGGGTTGCCGGATAACTGAATTTTGCGGATATCTGATCATCCCTTTCTAAATTACCATAGCACCTTGCTAAAGTCATTCAAACGCTATGCATATGCATCAGTATTATGATTACTATCCTGAATATAGTAGAAATGGGCCGAATATGATGAAAATGAAGTGTAATCTAAGTAAAGGACAGGTTTTATTAACCTAATGAAATACACGAGAAAATCATGTAAGCTGACTGACTAGCGACAGAGCGTTTACAGTGTGGGATGGCACAATACAGTAATATCGAGTCCGTTCGTATCATTTGACGTAAAACATGACAAAAAATGACACAAGTGTTTGTTAATAAACATAATATATATAGATTTTTTTATGGGTCCTGGTTGCTTGTGAGTTCCGGTTATTTAAGTACCGGGAAAAAGGGATCTAACTATAAAGCTAACATTTCAAAGAACAATTTTCATTGTAGCAGGTTATTTAGTGTTATTAAAATTTCACTGATGATTTTGCTGAAACTGTTAGGACTACTGGGCGAACAGTCGAAGCTGTAGTATGTAGGCATTGGAGTTGGACTTTGTAAGACATTAAAAGTTTCACATTCAGCGAATAGAGAATTCGTGGTGTCATTTTTTTTCTACTCATAATATGTCATGGTGACCGTATTCATTCACAATCGTTACATTATGGGTATTATTTAATCAATCACATAAAAATCCTAGTCGTGTACAGGTATGATTTAATGATCTCACATCACGGTAAATTATTGATCCGTTTTGTTTTAAGGTCTCGGGTGAAGCGTGGATTTTTTCCCGGCGACGAGCTGATCGACGCAAATACAGCAGGAAAAAAAGGCGGATCCGATAAAATGACTGTAAAGCAACTGCTCGACACCATAACGCTCACAACGCATTCTGACAATCAGTCGATCCACCAAAGAGAAAGTTACAACGCCTCTCGGTCCTTTGCATCGAAAAATCACACCGTTGACACCAACAGCATGCGTAGGCACACGCTGAGATTATCGGACCAGCAATCACCGACGTGGACCATGTCTCGTCTCCCGTCCCCGTCCTCTTTCGACAGGTACAACAGCATGGACCACATGAAGACAGAAACCGTCGAACAGCATTTCCAAAATATCGAAAGAAATCACGCAGATGAACGCTATGCCAATTCTGTCATGCACAGTATTAAACAAGAGCCAAAACTCATACCCTTGCACTCCAATAATGATATGGTATATACTGGGAGTTATTCCAACTCCAGCGCTTTACCCTGCACAGGGATTGTGTCAGAGATGACCTTGAACGATGCCGTGGCCATGGCAACGGCTTCTACTTTCGTACAACCGAAATCGAGCCAGCAGTTCATTGGCGGTTCTTTTTACCCTCCGATTATCGAGCACCATGATGGATACATGCCACTGACAAATGAAAATTCCTATTCTAAACTCAGCATTTCACCAAGCAGTCAAGCTGACAGTACATGCAACAGCATGCTCCCTCCAGTGCACACACTGACACCAAAAAAGTCCTTCGGCTCACCGCCGTCCCTCTCAAGTTCTATGCTTCCTTCGGCTTCCTCCCTCCTGAATCCTCCTCCTCTAAACAGACTGAATTTGAACAAGATCCCGAGGCTCACTTCGGACATCGATATGCATACCAGCGTTTCTCACATGGATCCGTATAACAACAGCAGGCCTATCCATGACCTGCTTAAACTAGACTGTGGTAACAGGACCCGATATGACATGATGGTAACAAACAACAATACTAATAACAACACTACACACAACATTATAAAGAATGTCACGCTACCTGAAGGAATATCCCTCACCATAACATCAAGCAAGAGGTCCGAGGGTAAAAATGACAGCAATAACAATCTGGCTTCCATAGAGAGCCAAAGAAAGCATGAGCAGGAAGCTTCTAGAGAGAAGTCTTCTTCTCCTCAGGTTAATGTTTCCGGTATAGAAAAATGGAGCGATGCACAAAAAACAATGGTAGATTCCACAGCCAGTACCACGACAGAGGAACAGTCAGATGATGCGTACGGTTGGGTTTTTTAAATCCGATTACCGCTAAATATTTAGAAATTTATTGATATTAACAACGATGGCGGATTACTCCAGGAACCAGCAACAGTGGTGACCACTGATTTCAAAACGATTTTTTTAACCATGACGTCTTACAGCATGAAGCGTTCAAGGTGAACGAGAAACCATGGAAAATGAAAGTTCTATTATACATCTTGATGAAATCAGGCATGTGGAATGCTTCTGGAGTGGAGTGTATCTGCCGCACTTCGTGTCCACCCTGCACTATTAATTTTATAGTTCCCTCAAGAGCTGCTTTATATTAATATATCTTTATTTAAATCCCTTATTGAGAGTTTTCTCATGCAATTATTTGATGCAATATAGTACCTAATTATCTATGTGTTGCAATTTTCTATGTTAGTTCTATCAATCTTTTCAACTTCAGTGTTTCTTGTTGGAATCTTACCTAAACCCTACCATACTTCAATGCCGGAAGTGATTGATACAAGCACCTCTGTGCTCACTTTTTCAGCTCACCTGCGCAACGTAAAGTTATGGAAGCAGTGTGGGCTGTGTTGAATTTTATTTTCATATACTATATAGTACAAGATTATATATTGCATTGATCATTCCCAGTCAGTGTTAAAAATTCATGTAAGATATAATGTTTTGGCATGGGTGTCTGTGTAAATCAGCACAAACAAATGAAAATAACGGGAAAACTCACTAAAATCTATTATGAATACTTTTTGAATGACAACAAACTAAAATATCAAATCCTGGTTTATATTCTATGAAACCAATATGAAAATTTGCCTTGTTCGAGTTTTCTAAAAGCACTAGCTATATTAAGTCTTGCAAACTATAAAATCTAACGGTTTTTAATTTGGCCTCCCAGTATGCCTATCTGTCTTCTTTTTGCCACTGACAGTCCATAACCTTTATCTCTGATGGACTTGTGGTGATTGGAAACGGGTGTTTCCATGAGATATCGGTTTTATTATAGACGGCGGTTGAGCTGGGTAATTAATTCTTCTGCGCTGAGTTATTCCGTCAACATTAGACCAAGCTATCTACTCTACTGCTTATATTTTGCCCGCATGTTCATCTGTTGAGAACTGTTGATGAATTATTTCTCAGGAACCTTCAGCTTGTGTCCAACAAGGTCAATTTTTGCCGATCTTCTCGAAGAGTGCAGAGATCCTTTTGTAGCATGTCTACAATCATCTTCCCTGTCTTTACTTGCCATTCATTTCAAGGAGATAAGAATCAATGCAGCATTTTTCAGCTTCACTGTGAGAATGACAACTAGGCAACATTAGCCTTTTTCTATTTCTCAAGCTATGAATATCTCCTTATTTTTTCGCTTGTTCGAAACAACAGAACACATACCTGATAAGACCTTCCCTTTTGTTGATGTTTGGAATGACTTCTTTTCTTCATTGCACCTACATAGTTTGCTGAAGTGCAATAGTTGTCAAACATTACTCAAAGTTGCATGAACTCCTTCTCAATCTATCGTCAACATTTAGATGCTTCTGGCGATAGATCAGAGACTTTGAAAATATTTGTACATATACAGAACAAGGCATTTGGTATCAAGTTTCTTTCTTAAAAGGCAGTCTTTACATCTTGTGCTCAATCATTTACATTTATTCTTGTTTTCATTATTGTGTTATCGATATTATATTCTTAATTTTGATTTATGTTTCCTATCTTTTTCCAAGAGATGAAAACAGTTGTGCTTACCTAACTAACTGTTGTAAATTTGATGGCTGTGTTTATTGTCAAAAGTGTTCCTGATGAGCGCTGCAATAAAATCCTAATTTGATATCAGTTGTTATTTTTGATCATTGGAAGATGTCGCCTGGGCAAAATTCCTGGAGATAATTGCCGTTCTTTATGGATTTCCATACTCCAAAGAATAAAGTTACCTGCTGCTATTGGACTACATATTTTGCTCTGGACTTGGATGAGAGGTCTGGTCTTGGAGATCACTAGTATGAAGTCATCTCTCACCTCTGAAGTTACCTCTTACAACATATTCTTCATTCTTACTTACTTCATTACACTGTCAGTGCTATCAACCCCTATGCTGACATGTCTGAAACCACAGAATTTTTCTCAAACCCACAGCGAATGACTTTTAGCTATTTTGATTGAAGCCAGTAACCACTTTTTTCAGTAAACACAGATGAAAAGCAAGTAGGATCGAGTGACACACTTGATATAAACATCATATCATATCATCTTTACCTAAGAATATATCAGCACCTACATGTCTCTCGTTTAAAATCTGCATTGCAAGACAACGAATTATCAACTATTTGATGCCACGCTGCTATAGAAGTGACTGCTGCATAATAAATTAATTTTTATATTTTAAGAAATCTGACTGACAACTTTCTGCTTTCTCAACAAAACTTGAGTCAAATATGTGTATAAATGTTATTTTTCATTCATTCACTTCTGATCTGTTTCCTTTCTGCCAATATAAAGAAAGTTATATCCATTACAAAAACTCTCTTATCATCATTATATATATTATCACTTGCAGAACGGTCAGAGCGCCTGGAGAAGGAGAATATCGAATCCCTGCAAAAAGTCGAACAGCAACAGCAGTTGATAAAAGAACTCGAGCATGACCTGGTTGTAATGCAAACTTCCTCTCCTACTGCCTATCGATCTGCTGCGGATGTAAGTTTACTCGATGATGATACGATACTTTTTGCTTCACAGAATCTAATTGGATGTCTTTTAGGGTGCGCCGAATCCGGTCACTGACATGTCATCGGAATTGGTAGCAGGTGCTGTGAAGCAGTCAACATGTAAGATCCTATATACAACTTCTCATTGATTATGGTACTGTGATTTCAAAGGATATAGAGTTAATATATGTGAAGCAATATTGCGAATTTTTCTATGACTAAGGTATATGGTAGAAAGGCAACGGAACAAATTTCTGGTAGGTATATAGCATTATATTAAAGAACATGGTGATAAAGGACTAGCTGAGCTCCCAAACTTGCCTGTCTTGAAAGGAATTCTAGAAATTAAAATCATCAATTATTACCCTCTTCCACATTGTTATATATTTATATGCTCGCAACAGTAATGCAATAGGGCTCCCAATTATAAATGTACCAGGGATTAGCCTCTGTGGGTAACTAATCCATTTTCTTAGTCATCTATTGCTTGCTAACTTTGAGCCCTTTTAAATTTGCTAAGACAATCAGTCCGCTTTGGTATATCAAATGGAATTTCAGAGGCTAGATTCCATTTTGTCCAAAAAAAAAACTTTCCGATTTGCAGTTAAAAGAACAAGTTTAATCAACCTGATAAAATGAAGGTGCTGTAAGTGCAGTGAGCGACTAGCTTTGCCTTGTTCAGCAGTGGTTATCAACCAGTTTCTGTTTTATTTGGTTAATTGTGGTAATTGAAATTCAGAATCATAGTAAAATACCAAGACTGGTAATTGATATGATTGAATAACTATTAACTAGCAGTTCACTGTGATCAGTAATCGCTCATGCTTAATTAGTGGAAACAATTTACATCTGGCATGTAGTCAAATTTTGCTTTTCATTTTAGTGAACGCAGATCCTGGCACCACAACCAGTAGCAGCTCGCTTCTTGCTATTGTTACGAGCCAGAGAGAACGATTCCGCATAAGAAATCAAGAGTTGGAAGCAGTAATGCCTATAATCTTTATTTTATGCATATAGATAGTAAAGTAAAGTAAAGATTGTAAGTTATTTTGACCGAATGGAATTCTGTTGTAAGCACGAAGCTGTTGACAGTTTTGCTAACTTTTAAATTATAGTCGCATATATAAACTATATCAAACACTTTTTTCTTACTGTTTTACGTATTATGACGACTCAACAATGGTATCAAGTATCTTGTGTTAATATAGTCAATTTTTTATGCATGGCGACTTTTGAATCACCCTGAAGAACTCCTCCTATGTGAGGTTTAATAATCAACTTCTGTTTTAGGAAAATTACATGAACCAACAAAACTATAGTCGGTTGCAGAATGACCTCGATTCCATGCGTTCGGACAACATAAAGCTGTATGAAAAGATAAAGTTTCTGCAGAGCTATCCTGCCACTAAGGTACTGTATGTCTCTTACTGATGTATGTGTGAGGCCTTCGACTAGAATGAGCTATGGATAACCAAACGCCTAGACCGAACCAAATTCAATGTGGTTTCTTAACGTATCTTATCTTAGGTATTTGTGGCCGTATTCTTTCAAAAAAGATGTTGATTTATGTTGCAATGCAATATACCCTGAAGTTTTATATGTGCATTTAATATTTGTATTGAATTGTATGAATATTATCATATCATATATATTCTTCTTCTTAATGTCATGTCCAAACATATTGCTTAGCTTCAAGTTCAGGATGATGTAACTGCAAACCGCTATTCGAATCAGTACGAGGAAAACCTTGATCCTTTCACGACTTTTAACAAGCGAGAGAGGCAAAGAAAATACACGAATCTAAGCCCCCATGACAAGGTAAGTTCAAGCGAGTTTGGGATCAAAATTTCAACCTTTAGGTTTTAATTCATCTTTGGGAATCGCTTCTGCAGGTTACTTTGAATCTTGGAAAATTCATTCTATCGAACAAACTTGCCCGCACAGTATTTTTCTTCTACATGTTGATTGTCCATTGCCTGCTCTACCTTATATTGTACAAGTATGCCTATACTGAAGACTGCAAGCATCACATCGCTGAACTCTGCTATGAGAAGTATGTATTTGCTTTTTGCTCAGGAAAATGCCCTACTAATTTTGTTAAATTTCGTTTGGTGTACCGCAAGATTTTTCAATACAAAGAGTGTTCCGTGGCCTTAAAAAAATGTTGAAAACACTGTTCTATGCTTCATGATATTCAGCCTATACTATGTAGTCTGATATCCTTTGACCTCTCACGATCCACGATATACCCTTCGAATTAGTGGTTCTTAATCTTCAAGACTGCTTTTACCCTTAACAGTATTTTCACTTATTCATGACTTCACTCAAAAACTACAATAATAGCTTTAGATAGAGATAGATAGAGAAAAGGGACCCTCTGCAGTTTGCTATATTTGTTATTCATTTCCATTGTATTTCAGATTCGGTCAGCAAATGGTCCCTAATAACCTGCTTGCTGGTGCTGCGGGAGCAGACGTATTGAAACCGAAATAACACAGAGTAATAGTATGCATGTTCTGTTGCTTTTTTTCACCGTGATAACTTCTCCTGTGTATTTTTGAATAGCAGTTTTCAGTATTGTAAATAGCTTACTCATAAGATTTGCAGCAATGTTGTAATAAGTTACTGTACATTCATCTTCCTGTCCAAAAAAATAACCTTGTAGTACTGGGATATTTGTCGGTTTGAAATGAAAATTCTGGCTACACTACAGTTAGGAACCAACTCTATACTTTGTATATGAAAAATCTATAGACTAGGTCCCTAGCACGAATGTTTACGGTTATATATCTCAAAAAATATTTGTTTGTCCAATCACCTGGTACCATTAAGGATAATATGTAAGTGTATGTCCCATAGCAAATAGAGTAAGTAAAAAAGATACATGCCATGTTTATTTGTGTATAAGACACCCTTTTGACTTGATTTTAATAAAAAACATCAGGAGTGATGTAGCCGTTTATACCACAACCACGAACGGTTAAGGAAAATATCATTCTTTGCAAATGCTAAGGCAACATTGTTTATTTCTATTACTTAATTCCAGTCTAGTGATATTGAACATCTAGTTACTAATTTGTATTTATAGTTTTATATCCCTGTCAGTCCTGATATACATAATCATCAGATGGCAGTAATATACATCTGGTGACTCTAAATTTGATGTATATTTCGAGTCATCAGCAAAATCTGAGACCCGAAAAACAAAGGGAGGGATCAGAATAGAGGTTTCTAGTAACCTATACGATGCCATTTCTGGTGTTTTTAAAAAATATTGCAATATCAAGACTCAGTAAAGAGATGTTATAAATGTTGGCACGATATGATGTATAAGTGAAGGGCTGTTTTATGATTACTGTCGTACCATAATTGTGAATCACACGTAAAGTTTGACTTGTTGCTTCATATTTCATGTTATCTTGTATAATTAACTACATGTGATATCTTATATTATATATATTAGATATTTTCCGATTGTAATGCGCATTTTTTCCCATCAAAAGTAGGATGCATGCGTATTGAGAGAATTCAAAAAATTTTGAATACCTGCCGGGAGAGCAGCATGAGTTGCTCTATGATAGTATACTGGCCTAATATATCCACTACATGTAAAAGACAGCAAATGGGTCAGAATAGCCTTCGAATGGGGGAATAATTAACCTTCGAGATCTCAACTGTAGTGTGTATTTTACTGTTGATATCAACATTTACAAGGGCTATACAGCGTGTGTCTTCGGGGTTATGTTTGATGGCTAGTAGGCGTGAGGGGAAGCGTATTTTTGATCACACTAACAGTCGGAGTACGTATACATGGGTATAGAGCTTTTTCGGCTGTATGGACGTCATAGGTCGGGTGCGTATTATATTCGGATCACTGTAGTTCTAAATTACTGTGACTTGTGATATGTATCGTTTGCATGCATTTAGTTTGTAGAATCATTCTCGATATACAGTATATACAAGTGTAAATAAAATTGGTGAAACGATTTTTGGGGATGATAATCTCTGTAAAGGACAATGTCGTAGCGTGTTTCTCACGCAGGTATCATATAATAAAAGAGGTAGATATCCAATTACTGCACTATAGCACTATACAGGATTCAATATAGCAGATTGCTCCACAAACTAGAAAATTCATAAAAATATACATTGGCGATATTCGTTGATTTATTTCCGATCGCCTATGAGCTGATACATACAGTACAGTAGGGTCGCCATATGTTCTTGTCTGCATTTTCCCGTACATGTACATTACCCCCCCTGACGAATCGAAATATTGTTCCAGGTTGTGGAATATATAAACTTCTTGAACTATCCAGAATCTCAACTTCCGTCAGAGAAATGTGAATTGAAGCCAATACCCTTTTATAGTTGCAATACTAGAATCGAGCATGTGAATGAATCAAGGACCCCAACAATGCCAATTAGAATTCAGAGTCATTTTTCTGGCAAATGTACCATACCAGAATCGCATCATTTTTATTGTGCTCCATTTTATCACGATCAGCCAGGTGGCGCTATCGAGCAACGGATTATCCGTTGCATTTAAACAAAACCATGGGGGAAGAGTGTTCGATGGATAGCGACTTTGTCTCGTAATCGAGAGGTTTCTGGTTTGAAGCTAGCAAATTCACTAGCTCACAGTCGACCCAGCTGTTAAGTAGGGTACCGGCAACGTCGGGGTCACTGTAGTGATGATGGTGACCTCCACCGAGGTTATACTGCTCCAGAATAACATTTGGAGAGCTTTTTAATGAAGGAAAAAACACTGGCTACCGCGATTGCGTTGGTTAAGTTTAGGCAGTTGTTATTCATACTGGCCTTTCCCATTTTTTTATAATACTGTTTGAATCTTGGTAAATTAAAGTCTCTTGATAGCGGCCGATTCGGATGAACGTAATTGTAATATTTTTAGCACAATTCTGGTAATATTCCCATTACTTATCGAAGTAAACGCCTGTTTCTCTATGAGCAATGATTTCTCGAATTGCATTAGCTTTGTATAGCACCGTATTTAGTGAACAACTCTTCGTGGCATCTCCGAGCTTCAACCAATCAATAGCAAACGTATATCAATCATAGTCCAATTATACCGCCCGTCATATTAACGTGATTAAATAGTTTGCATGTTCGTTTGTTATGTTATTGAAATTTGATCGTCTTTTAAATTCTTGCTTCGTCTTCCCCACATCGTCAATAATGAGATTGGCTCATCAGTCAGATGAGGAGGAGGAGTCGCCAATAATTAAACCCTTGTGTTTTTCATACGGTATTACACTTATTTGGAGTGGAAAATCATTTTAAAATTAGATACCACACAGTCTTAAGACATCATTGATCACGCGCGTACGTGTCGCTGGAAAGGCTTCTTTCGAACAAATATTTACCTGTGTCTGTCTAAACCGTATTTGACAACGCTGCGGTTACTGTTGGAAGGCCTGTACAAGAACTTCAACAACTAATCGACTCTTAACAATAAAAACTGTTTGCACAGTTTATTCCTGACACTAGGCTGTATAAAAAAGAATATTTTGAAGCTAGAGATAGGGAACTTCCTTTCCTGATTTGTTTAGAGCAGTCTGAGAAAGTTGAAAGCGCTTCTTTAAGTTTCTTCAAGCAACTGTTTTGTTTACCTTGCTTCGATTTACTTAGAACGTGCGGAGTTTCTGGATGACTTGGTGTGAATGCTACACAGATTTGAGATGGTACTTGAGGCAGTTGCGAGAAATTACTAATTTTCGAACTTTGTTTCACGCTTCTAGAGTAGCCTCTTTAAAATGCTAAAATAAACTTGAAAGCAATCATAGTTTAATTGACATGGTACAGGAGGACTTGTTTGTAAAAGATCTTCTTCAAGAATTGTGATGATTGTCATGCTGCAGTGAGACGGTGAGTGAAAAAACATTATAAACTGTGAATATAGATTTTAAAACGATTATAGTATAACTCTACGAATCTGGATTGAAGGCAGTTAGTTAGTGGTTAGAAAATATATATGCTGGGCATCTTACATTTCAGTGATATCAAAGTACAGTAATGCTCTGTCGAATGTAATACCTTGTCAGACGCACTTTGAACCAGAATTTCATAATTTCTCGGATATAGGATGTCGATATTCTCCTTGCCTACGTCCCAGGAATAGTTTAGTCTGGGTAGAATTTGCAGGGACAATACTAAAACCGGCAGCACCAGGTGTACCATCTACACCCGCTATATACTAAATACCGCTATACCACCATACTATATACCGCTGTACAATAATTCGACTGTGGTAATCTTCGTCGTATCGAGGATGATGTGCGACATTAAAGAAATTCCTACAACTTGTAGAACAATGCTTGGCCACTAATTAGCGATCGTAGGGGCGTTAATGGACAGGTTAAATAAAATAGATATTTTTTAATCCCTTATGAGCTGATATTTTGCGTGCAGCCAAAATAACCCTTGTAGCAGTATGGTACAGAAGTATTTAGTATTTAACTGGCACAGGTGGTACTGCAGGTTTTAGTATTGTGCCATTGGCAGTTCAGCTTATCTCTATATTCCCTTTTAAGTATGAAACAGTAACATGTTCCCACCGTTAAATATCATTCACATATCTCCCACAACCATACACGTCAGTATATCATCACCCGTTATCGTTGTATTCTATATAACTATTGGTCACAACCATTATTTGTCTAAAAAAATCTGTTCCCCATACGACAATGTATTGATTTTATAGTTACTAAAATGTAAACTGGAGTGTTTGATGACTTTTTATTTAAAACGAAAAGCCTACTTGATAGTATGCGGGAACTTAGATCATATTTCCATAGCCACTGGCGGAAAGTGAGAGACGCAATAGGTCACCTCGTTCAAGGTCACAATGCTCGCTCCGGTTACTTCGGTTACCCCGGTGTTGCTGGTACCCTATTTATACAGCTTGGTCGGCTGGAGTGTTTGGCGTCACTAATAGAAAGCGACGAATTACTTTGTTTGGCAAATTCCGAACTATAGCTTGTCGAGGTACGACCGCGCGTTTAATTGGATACCCCGCAACCTACTCCAAGAGCACAACTATTAAAGATGTGAATGCCTTTACTGAGCATCATAGTACTTGAGAGAAAACGCACTTGTTCCATCAAAGTGATTTAAAACAATACAATCATGGCCTCGGCGTAATTTTATCGCGACACTACAATTTGAAGCACGCTATTTATCACTCTTAATTAATTTCAAGCGTGGCAGATGTAACAGAAGTACAAAACGTCAGGATTTATTTTTATAAGTGGATATGGGAATAGGAAATGTTTGAATTTTTGGCATATATTTAACAAAGCCCAGACTTATTCTTTCACCGACAACAGTTCTTTAAAAGAATTTTTCTCAACAAAACAAAATTGTCAATTAATCCCGTTGTGTAACCGGTTAAAGAACAGATAAGCCTTCCATCTCTTTCGTTTTGAGGTATCGGATTGCTCGTGTCATTTGTTGTTAAAATATTATGATTAGCCTTTTGGCTTACGCCTCACGTTGCGGTAGCCGATCCTATTCTATAATTGTTCGTTGTCGGTTTGTGTACACGACTGGTTAAAGGCGGGATCTGTTTCCAAACACCTTTGTTCGAGAGCATTGTTTGCTATGTCCTGACAGCTTGGAACATCGGTAAAGGTGGTTCCGTGTTTGGATTATCTGGATTAGTTTACAAAACAAATTTTGCTCTTGAGTTTTGGTTGTTAATAACGACTATTAAGTGGCTAGATTGTTAGAAGCGTATTTTGTCACAGAGTTACTTAAAATAAGAATAGGTAACTTGGATTTGAAATGAGCAGTGAGCAAAGGTAAGATATTTCAATGATTTATTCCAATGGAGAAAATATAGTGTAGCTATGATAAACTCATCCAAAATTTACCAATCTATATTTGCAAGGTAACCTTAATATAATTTCAGAAATCAACTAAGCAAGATCAGATTGTCTGAGCAAATTTACTTCAAAGTTCAAAATATGTAAGCTATTATTTCGAACCAGAACTCTTTATTCATATTTTGCTTCCAGCAGATCCACTCAAGCTGCATTTTCTGGAAGTAGGACGAGTCACCCGAAAGGTAATTTTCTTCAAAGGAAGGTGGTAACTTCTACGACATCCGCGAAACCGGAATTACTGAATGCACATAAAGCTCTGCGAGAATTACGTTCTCTGCACGGTAACAGGGCTTTACACGAATCGAGAAAGTCGTCTCAGTTATGGACCAGGCAATCTCAGAATAGTACTTCGAATTCTGCCCTAATGCAACAGATTACGAATCCCAGAAACCTGTATCACAACGACACAGTAAAACATCTTATGCGACAACTATCCAACGTAAATCATATTTCGTATGGCAAACTGGTTAACAGGAGTGGCGCGAACGAAGTGTTTTGCTCCGAAGTCAAGCTCCAGCCTCGGACGTCAGAGGAAAACAGATCTAGTAAGTTGCCATATTGATATCTAAGCAGAATTATGTATGATAATTGCCTGCAAGTGACGTATATTCAGTAATGCTAGATCTTCTTTAACTTGCACAAAATAGTAAATAGTTAGCTTGACATACATACATCTCACCTCTATTTTTATCTTATTATTTACAGGCCCGAAAAACGAATCCTCAGACCAAAAAATGAGAACCGGATTTCATAGATCGGAATCACGCAAACAGAACACGCATCATGTGATGAACATGATCGAAAGACAAATCTTACGTGACATAACGCGTCAGTTCTCTCGTCCAAGTAAATCCATTGGGGTCAAGATCGAGAGAGGTGAAGATCCCGACACTAAAACCCACTCCGAAGAACTTCCAGGAGGAATGAAAGTCGTTATAACGAAAACGATGCGGCGTGCGGAACAGAGTAAAAAAGCCAATATGACCCAAGAAACCAATTTGCCTTCCATATCTTCATCAAATCAATCTGCGCCAGCGACGATGAAACGAAGTAAGCATTCTAGTCGCTATGAATGGTCTAGCCTGGGAAAGCGCGAAGGGGGCAAAGAACTTTTTCCTGCGATGAACGGGGTTAGAATTAATGGTAAGTCACCGGAAAAATCCCCAAGAGAGGTGTCTGAAGATGGTCCTGGGAAAGCAGGCACGTATAATCGTCTTCCAAAATCCTACACCACACCACATGTTGGCAAGAGTCCTTTGACCAGTTTGCCAAGAATACAGGAAGGTTAGTCTTATTCTTTTCATAGACTACACAGTACCACACCATTTATACAAATTCCCCTGTGATGATTTCTTACCAGTATAGTGTGATACTAAGATAAAGGTATGATCTTATATTTTATTATGGTCCCATCTTCTACTGCTTTTTCTCCGAATTTGAAATATCAAGTTTATCGTGAAGGTAAAGGTTGGGACTAGTATAACAAAAAAACTACAATAAACTTGCAGCATTTTCCCTCTAAAAATAAAAAATTTTGAACTGCAAGAGAGCACACTTTTTTCCCTATAAAATTGTGAATGAGCTTCGAACTAACATTTAGCTCCCAGGGCAGTAGCATACCATTACTAGGATGAACTAAATCATGATAATGAAATTTATCTTTAATAATAAAGTTCACCTTATCATTGCCACCAGAACCCGCAGATTCAAACTTACGTTCATCAAGTCAAGATCAGCTTAACAAAACAAGAATCCAACCGGCGACTGAAAATGCAAAACTTGTTAAAGATGGAGGGAAATTTTTTTCTCCCGAGATGTTTTCTCCGACACTTGAGAGTGTGAAGCCAAAAGTAAAATTACCAATACTCGGTAAAAGTATTGGCCAGCAAAGGGACTTGAATTACGAGGTGGATATCAAAGTTGTAAAAAAGGTAATGAAATCTTATACTGTTCTACTTTACAAGTGTTTTTATGTCTTCAGAGCGCTTCGAAGTTCACTAAACCATCTCTCCATGAGCTGAAACGTATGATACACGGTCTTTATGGAGACTATTTCGATACTGACCTTAACGGATACTACACTTACGAAAAACAATTGAATGCATCGAAGGTCGCTAACTCGGACACAGATGCGCCTTTACATTACGTTACTCCGGCATGGGATGAGTCAAATTCTCCTGCCGCATCCCACACTCTCCAGTTGTTTCAGAACGGAAGCAAACGACCAGAAGATTCGGTGTATAAGCAAAACATCCAAAGGACACCGGCGTCTCTCCTAAGGTGCTAGAATGGTTGTGATCATATATCACATATCTCATTCTATTGATGTGAAATAAGATATAAAACTGTGGAAAAATAATATGGCTAACTCTATACTGATCTACTGCATAGCAATAATATGCTCTCTTTAATTTGTTTGATAGCATTTTCAGCGGTGGGCAATGTGTTAATACTTTCGTTACTGCTATGAAACAAACGGAGTGTAAAATAATTGTTTTTCAAGAGATCATTTGATTTCTTAACTCGTAGTATAAGTCACACTCCTAATTACTTTTTATTGAATTATGGTACCGCTTTTACACGAGTAGCTCTATTGTGCTTATATAGCACTGGGCGTACTACAGGCATATACCCCGGCATATATGCAGTATGTTCGACATTTTTGTTTCAGCACAAATCAAAACCCCACATATGCCAGGTATTGCTTTATATACATTGGTACATAAATTTGTACAACGTAAAACTTATGTTGTATCGTGCTGTGTGGAGGCTAAATTGTTAACCTTACTATGCTCCCTTAAAATTGCTACTACAGTACTTTCGAACGACTGCATAAATCAATACATAATAATATCCTAATGTGAATCACGACAAAAAAACATCTAATGAGATCTAATGAATCTCACAGCTTTTAAATATTGTTGGTTGACCTGTTTAATGTTTATAATATCTCCTTTATTAATTTTAGTTAGAAAATACGATTTCTGTGATTTTATTCTTGGATATAAAATTGGTAATGAAATTATGGTCTAAGATTAATTATCATCATACTTATAATATTAGTTAAGTGAACTATTTTCTCTCTTTTTTGAAGATCGAAAATTGGAAAAGCGTTGGCATCTTTCAAATGCGACAACGAACCGAAATTGGAGCATGTTTCTCACGACGTTTCCTCGTCGGAAAGAATTTCCCACTCCCAACCGATCATTCGTTACGATGCGCACGATTTGGGAGATGTTAGCGTTTGCTCGCGTGTAAAGATGTCGACTAAGTCACAGGAAACTCAACAAATCCCCTGCGAGTCACCACTGTCTGGCAGGTCGGAGGAGAAGTTACGAATACATTTCGCTCGTCAAGTAGCATTGTACCATGAGCAGATAGAGCGAGAAAAACGAAGCTTAGGCATCGATTCCAGAGACCGTGAAAAAAACGCTAACTATGCACAGTCGGACTTGGATAGAGACGCACTTCCCAAGCTTCTTGACTATTCCGAAAAACAAAATCAAATGGTAAATTTAGAAGCGTACTTGGAAGCAAAACACAAGCATTCTTTGGAAAGAAAAGCAAGGCTTCGCCACATAAAGGAAAAGCAGAAGGAGAGAAAGGAAAAGCAGAAAAATAAGTATTTGGATGTTGTGGAGCAAAGGGAAGCATTCCTTGCACAGGTTCGAAATGGAATTATGGAAGTTTGCTAAAATTAATAATTGTAATCGTTCTTATGTTGGTGGTGGAGGTAAATGGTTAAGAACACAATTCATAGTTCACAGTTCTCATTGACGGTACTTTTTTTTTAAACCTTCAGGTTGCGACCAAGGCATCCCAAGAGCCACCAAGAGCTCCGACCAACAGCGAATGCCACTACGATGGTTCCAATGAGGAAATAGAGTTTGAATATATACACGACGATTCCAGATACGAAAATACCCCGATTACGATAATCCGGCAACACGGAGACGATCCCGAGACGAAAAAGACACAGAAGAAGCAGCCAATGGAAACAAAAATTTACCGCATATTTGGCGAAAGAAAAAAGTCTGGTAAATCGTCTACACGTTGGGTGGCAGAGGCTCCGTTACCGTTCACATCACGGATAATTAAGAAGCAAGTATCAAGAAGTGAAAAGAATACCACCAGAACTACCGTAATCAACGGGCCACGACAATCGACACGTCGCACTCATTTCAAGACGCGAATGATGACAGATTTGGTATCGAGGTTCCAGGTAGCAACGCGGTATAAACTTGACAGAGACTACGTGAAGTCGCTCGCCTCCGGTACAACATGAACGAGGTAAGCAAAATTTCTGTGTCAGTTATAATTTCTCATCCTTTTTTTTACTGTTGCAATGGCAAGAAAACGAGAAAATTAGGCCTGCCTTATCGCATTCTGCTAATAGTGGTCTACGCTACAGTACAGTAATGTCAGTCGAGTCAGCACTATATTTCCGTATTTTTCCTTTACGAATCTGTCGCTGGAAATTCTTAACTCGAATTAAGTTTTTCGTGTTCAATGTTTCTGCTCTCATGGAATAGAGTTATCGAACTAATTAATAAATGCTCTAGTCTAATGTTAGGCGCCTGTAGAATCGCCCATCGCCATTTCCCTTTTTACGTCGCAAGAAAAAATATATATAAATGTGTTGGATGATATTCATCTCTTGTCGTAGTGGGGTCAAAGTTCATTATTATATCACATAGGTCTTTGATTGTAAATTGATTCACAGATTTGGTTAAGTAAGATGAATAGGTTTACTTTAGGTTATATTCTGTGCGTTAAATAACCTTATGAAGACAAATAGCCTCTAGTTTCTAACGGAATAAAAGCAAATATGGCATAGTTGTTTATTAAGCATAAATCATCCACATATAAGAAGGCATTAAGTTGATAAATGGTTAATTAGGAGCACTATGTGTATAGCAAAAGTATCATGAATGCATTCGTATTTTCATACTATCACTTGGAATAAGACTTATACATTCCTGTAACATCCAGATGAGCTGACTTTTTTCAATTTGAAAAAGTCGACGTTGATGGCGTCTAGAATCTCCGCGATTTCTCGTTTTTGGGGTTGAGTTAATCTTGTAACGCCTTCTTTCAATTCGATATCGATGGCTGGTTTGCCTGTGTTAACAACATAAAATTAACGTGTAGCAATTGAGAAGAATCTTGAAGGATAATAGAATTTAGTTGAATTGGACAATCCTACCTTCGTCACAGGAGTAAAATATGATGTAGGTTCTGTAGTCGGTGGCATAGTGATCCTTGACACGCTTTTGCACTGCAAAACGTAATATTTTTCACGAGCTGGTACTCGCTACTTCAGCATATATAAAAGTTAGATGAAGTCGTATCTCAACTTACTTGGCTTGCCTTTTTCCGCCCATGTAGCGCTAACCGTGATTACGCTGTTGTATTTGTCTCCCCTTTTCGTACCCTCTCTGTAATAAGTTACCAAAACAATTGACACATCATCACTGAATAAACACAGTCATCATTAAAGTCTTACTCGTTGAAGCAAACATCCATTTTAAGATCCTTTTTTCGTGAATCGACGCTGTAAATGCGACTGTTCCAGCATTGTACAGTATCTAGGACGGTGCCGGGAGAGCGGTATGCTTGCCACCATCGACCAGTAAGCTGAAACGGTTAAAATAGAACTGTAATGTAGCATTTACTTAGTCATCAAGACGCCGGGGTTATACTTATGGGGAATTTTATAAGATCAAGAAATTCAACGCACTTTACCCATATTATTTTGCTTTATTAGTGTCATGCAAACAAGAAAAAAAGGATTAAATATTATTCACAGGATTTTTAGGAGATTCAAACCGTTTTTTGCAAGATTTGTGCTGACATGAGAATGGGATAAGTTAGGTGGAAATCATCATCATCGATTATATTACTGGGGAGGGAAAATATCCTGAAACAAGACCTGGACCCCCAAATTTATTGCCGATATTTGATTTTTATTAATTTCATACAATTTATTTTATTATTAAAACTTTTTTGATAGGTTTCAAGCCTATCGTTTTTTTCCGTTTCCTAAAGTTTTTTTTATGTTTAAATGTAATGTAATTTATTTAGCTAATTATAAACCGTCTATTTATTAATCAGCTTATCATGCTCACCTTCGAGAAATCGATGTCCTTGTGAAAAGGCCGGTTCTTGCAACTAGCATTCCCTCCCACTGCTAAACTCAGAATAACTGCGAGTACGATACAAACCTTCATTGTATAGATATGTTTATCTTAGAACGTTCAGGAAGAGTGTACATCTGTAACCGAGAATCAGTCTTTTTATACATTTTCAACAGGAAAAATACCGTTTAGACTCAGGAGACACGATCCAACAACACGAAATATACTTTTGATTAGAGTAAATCTCCACGTTTTTGATTTGTGATTCTTCGCTGTTTGAAGAGTCGCGTCGTGTCACGTAATTTCCGAATGCTAACTGAAGATGTAAACAACGTGTATAATAAATGTATGGTAGTGTGGTAGTACGTATGGTAGTGAAAATCTTGGAAGTAAATACAGTTCATTCAATTGGGTTTATAGCCCTGTGTTTCAGGCTCAGTTACATACCGCCCTCCAGCTAGTAATAAATCTAGCTCTTGGGTTCTGAGTGCTAAATTTAGTGAGGCAATACTTACATGCAATTTTAAAAATAAGATTCGGCCACTCTGATTATCTTTTGTATTTCACTCGTTCAACTTGTAACTAAGCGTTACTATATACTACCATACGTGTCCCCATATGCTATTTTCGATGGCATAGCTGGTAAAGGAGTTTGCAGGAAAAACATAATCGCTTCAACAATAAAATAAGACTCATGATAGTAAGGCGAAGGGGATGCATGATGCCCCATCCAGGGTCTGAAATAGTAGCTCTATAGCCAATCAGTGTAAAATCGTGGTGTGTAACAGGAATGGGTCTTAAAAGAAACTTTGTATACCTTGATATAGCTCGACTTTAGTAGAATGTTCGGAGGTTTTTTAAAACTCTTCAAATGATTTAACACAAAACCTTCTCGCACTTGCCTGCTCCCGGAATTCGTAGCTTTTGTTTATTCATCATAGTATTGCATGAAAATTCAAACCTTCAGTTATCTCATTCATGTGTTTCTAGAAGTAGCGCTATATTATTCTCTATACCGTTTTCCAATTTTTCGGTACATGCGCCTTATAATGTGTATGCGCCTTATACACCTTCTAATTTGCACACGCAGTTGTAAATCAAAATTCCAACGTTGATTGACTGTGTTCTATATCGCTAGTTCTATCGACGATGTCAGTGTAAGCATGCATGTGTGTAATCTTTATTCTTGCTCACGCTTATATTTCGCTTTCGTCTCATTTTCGTGAGCCAGTTGTGTAACTACTTCAAAAATATATGTCGCGCGCCTAATAATACGTAAATATATATAAACGCTCCTTATATGTTGGTAAAATCGTCCATTTCATGATTTATTGTGGTGCACAAAGCAAGGTAGGTTATGTATCATTCAAATAAGTTCCTTGAAATTGTGCAGGCCCACTTTCTGAGGTTTAAAACTAATTCCCAACATCAGTTGCCTTCATTCCGCAATATATTTATGATCTTTCTTAACCACGTGAGTGCAGAACCTACCTAGACAACGTCTCAGACTAACCATTAATCAGTTACGTTACGTCCTAATGATATACGGTTCCTGTTGCTTGACAACAAAAGTGTTGTTGATGCACTAACACACTCTTTCCTGCTAACGGCGTTACATGGTGTTGGAACGTGACAGCGCTAACGCCATCTTCAACACAAAACAATGTACAGAAAAAAAATATTATTTGATTTCGCAACGTCGTGGTAAATACTTACTATAGCCAACAACTTCTCGCGTGTAGAACAGGGATGGGCGATTGTAGTGGATGGCAATCCACTGGAATATATTAAATTATAAAATAAGCTCCCCCTATAAATACTTAGTGAAAATGGTCTGCATACTGTATAAGCCCGACGGCAACAATACCAGAACCCTCACCCTCACCCTCACCCTCACCCTCACCCTCATTTAACAAGATCCAAACATTATAATAAAGAAAAAATGTGAACAGCTTAATCTTCCCGATCACGGTAGCCAGTGTTGGGTTTAATGCAACGGATCATCAGTTGCACAATAGCGACATCTGGTTGATCGTGATAGAGGAGAGCACAATAAAAATACGCTGTCCATTATCGATATCGGGAAAGTTACCAGGATGTCGGCTCAATTTCAACTCATGAATAAAGACAGTATAAATCGAGTTTTAGTGCAAGTTTCGTCCCATCTTAAGTGCTCATAGCAAGATAGGGGCAGCCGAATCATTTGGCCCGCAAGGGAACCAAAATGCGATAATTTCTCACGCCAAAGTCCTTCAACGACATTGTTTTACTAGTCCCAAAGTGCCAAAACTATATATATGTTATACTTGAGTGCTCTCAGAAAATGTCGTGACAGAAAGTTGATTTTGAAACTATCAGTATTTCAGTCGTACGATAAACAAAGAGTATTTTGAAATAAAGTTGAACTATTGTTGTTTTCAAGCAAAAACGTTAGCAGATATTACAGAACATATTATAGAATTACAAATGAACAACAAATATAAAGTAGCACAGTCATTAAGGAATATCACTTGTGTTGGTATGATGGCAATGGCAGTTACAGATAATAAGAAAAACAGTATATGGAAAATCAGTAATGTAACTAAAATGCAGCTGAGCACGGAACGAAATGAGTGCACGCATATATCTCTAAAATAATATACAGTATTAACGATAACGGTTGATATATTATTTGTTCTGAGTATGGGTAAAAACACACATATTTATTACACTGATACCATAATTACTGAATGACTGAAAAAGCTCCGAAATCAGTCGATTATTCGAAATTATCGATTTCATATTAGAATATGAATAATTATTAACTTATTGGTAAATTTTTCTTCAAATCATTAACTTGCGATTTCATGTTTTAAAACCAGTTTTCATTGCATTGTTTGGTTGTCTGCCAAATGTTTGCAGTCAAATTTGCCAAACAGTAGAAGCTCAGCTCAGTTTATACAGATAGTTATGCTGTGTCGCAAAGGAGGAAGCAGAATACGCCTCAAATTACACTTGCTGTGTAAATGTACAGTGCCTTAGTACCCTTCAATCAAATTTGCAGCCTTATTAGTTTTAACTTTCCTGTTTGATATACATAACGAAAATAATTCAAAAGTAACTTAATGGAAAGACAATAAATTATACGGTCTATCGACATCGATTTTATGTTCGAATAATGCAGTACCTTCAACGCCTTAAATGCATTGATCGAGATATTGCTGTACATATTTCTCGCTTTCAAAATCAGTCACTGCGGCTAGACCAATTACTGAGAGAATTATTCGATGTTGAGGAAGATCGGTATTGCTTTTTCCGCTTTCCGTATATATTTCGTCTTCTTGAGGTATTATATCTGTCCTCATCACTATCGCTTGATGAGGAACTATCGCTGGACCATTTTCGATCGTACGGAATCGGCCTTTTCCGCGCACTGCGTAAAGAAATTGAATGCGTGTAAGCTAAGCATATTGTATTTCAAGACATAGTTGGAGTTATTCTGTAAGAAAATGATTAAGGAGGGAATACGTAGATAGTCTGTCTGTACGGAACAGATTAATCCCACTTTCCGCCCAGCACACATCCAATCAATTATTCATGTTTACGAAATTCAATATATCGATCGTGAAAGGCATGCGACAGATGGTGGTCGCCTGCATTACTGCGTAGTTCTCTTTTCAGAAAATGCAAATCTCTATCTTCTGTGCATATATGGTGCATTTGTGCTACCGTTTTATCTGCAGTAATTTTCTTAATTTCAATCGATTGTAAAAGACATCAGTGGCGATGGCCCATAGTATAGGAATTACTTGATAAATAACCCCACCCCCTCTGTTTGCCTGAATGAGTTAAACCGTAATAAAGAAAACTCTGCTCCAAATGTAGAATTTGGATGGCAATGCGTGGTATTATTAATTATTCACGGTGTCCCGTGCATGATGGAAGAGCATAGCAGATGGCTTTTTGTTAACCAACAAAAAAGAAAAGAACTGTAAGCTTGTAGCTGGTGTCGCTTTTAAACCAGCAATTTGCTCTCCAGCTATTAACTCTTTGACATAGTAAACAAAAGCAACCAGCTGTTCCCGTAAATTGCATCCTCGGACAAAAGTGAAATTGAAGTTTCTTACTGCACATATCATCCTAAATTTAAATACAGTAAGTGTATATTATATTTTTACCTCGTTATTCTTCGCGCCTCCAAATGTGAGGGAGATTTTCTTCTTGGATCTATTGGAATAGAAGGACTGCGTGTTCGATCACTTCTGTCTGATCTTTTTGCTGATAATGATCTACTTCGAGAACGAGACTCACTGGAACTGCAGATGTTAAGAAAACGAAGTTTTTTTAAAGTACTGTATTTGCAACACAACAGCAGTGACATAGTACAAACGACTTACATTCGTTTGGAAGTGAACTCATTTGAATATTTTCTGCTAGCACTTCGGTCGCTGTCACTAGACGATAGTGAACTTTTGCGAGATCTACGCTTTCTTTTGCTGGATTTGTTGAATTTTTCCCTCTTGAATGTAGAAATAAAATCGTTTTATCGAAGGACCTTCACAAAACTTTATAGTATATGTAATAAAGAAGTGAAATATCAAAACTACACGTGCACAGTTTAAGCAAAGAGTGATAAATCTACAATAAGAAGTGCTGTGACAGTGCCAAAGCTTCAAGTACCGCAAGAAATCCGTGATGTACGATCCTAAAAGGAACAACAATACCCCTGCATGTCTTACCTTTACCCAGAAAATCCAAAATGATCCTTCTAAGTGTGTGCATTTAATGCAATGAAACAAAAGGAAGGACCATTATAATTGTGATCAAGTCGTTAAAATGATCCCAAAGACAATACAGAACGAATCGAAAATGGTTACTGTAAGTAATATATTTCAGTATTTTGTGCGAAGTAATCGCTTACCATTAGACGGCGCTTTTTCTGCTGTTTTTTTCTGCACTTGGAACACACCTTTTCCGAACTACGACGACTAGATCGGGAACTTAGAGAGCTTACACTTCGTATGCGTTTGCGTTTCCTGAAAGTAAATCAGGTTTCAAGGTTTTGTACAATGTTGAAACAGTAACTACCGCTATACTCCTAGGTTTGAAATAAAGTGCACACCGATGTTGCCTTTCGAAAGAATCCGAAACGTCTTCAGATCCCGATGTATCAGTGTAACGGCATGGCGAATCGTCCTTTTTCGGAGAATCTTTTTGATATGGTAACAAATAACAATTAGATAAGTGAAAATATGCATATCGATGATTAATAAAATCTATACCTTCGTCCTTTGCTGCGCTGTCACCTTGCTTTACATCCTTTCCTTCCTTTTTGAACCGATATAGCTCGTAACCGAGGCTTAGCGCCGTGAGAGGCATGGTTTAAATACACTTTACGATAGTGACTGCTTGCATGTAGCAAATTCTAGCGTTGTGCTTGCTTTTATTCTGTATTCTGAATGAATAGATTACCCTTTCTTTTCCCTCTCCGTTGTTTTTCGTTCCCATTTTTTCTCTTCGTAGCATATGTTATGTTATAAATTATTCAAGATGCACACAGCAGCGAAGCGATTATTACAAGGCCGTTCATTCTGCTTCAGTATGATGTTTACAATTCTTTTTTTACCTGCTATGATTTAGGTCTTGAAGGACTTGGAGTCATTCACAGTCAAAGCTTTTAATAATGGCACAGATTCAATTTTAGGAAATTCTATTTTTTACGCTTCATTGTAAAGGGTCGAATGCGTAGAGAAATAACTCAACTCTAGTCTGTGTTATTCAATAAAGGTATAGGAAATTGATGGGGTAGAAAATAAGGTATTTCATAAAGCATTTATTGCTATCATTGTATAGTTTTCACGTTTCAAACAATGTCAAATATTTTCTTTTCAACCTTTTACCATCTTTGCCTCAGAACTTTGCTGCTCTGTTGGCCATTTCTTCGAACAAAATGTGACTGTAAAGCTGAATTTTAACATGGAGTCTCGAGCTATCCTCGAAGGGTGTCTTATGGCTTTTGTGTCCGATAAAAACTGGATTTTAAAATAGGATTAAATGTAGTGCATTGAGTAGTGGCGCCAGCCATGTAGCCGATAATGTGGAAATTTCCTGTATAATCAAATCTAGAGTCTCCGCCTTGCATACAACCGTTGGGGGCTTAAGATTTTTTAACACTTAAATTAACCATATTTAATATTAAATAAATAAAATTGCCAATAGTTCGCTAATGATATGTAAAATTATTAGTTTCCCGATCAAATTTCTCCCATTCGAGCTAATTTACTCCAATCGAACAATCAAGTATTGTTAGGAAACAATGGACGGTCTCCATGGTTACAATCGCTTTAATTCGCAGAATTATTTTTTCTCAGATTTTATCGGGGAATGAACACTTTTGTATCGTACAGTACAGATAATCTGCTATTATACTGCTATAATGTTTTCTCGTCGTACCAAAGTGCGGGTTCTCAAGCAACCTCGCGGTCAGAGGAAGGAGAAGCCATCTTTTACCGAAAAAGGACTCAAATTTCTATGTTTACATCATATGAAGAAGCGTCGAGAGGAGGAGAAAAAGGTACGTGTTTTGCCTTTTTCAATGCTAATGTCTTTTATTAAATGGTATAAATATAACCGGTAGATCATAGTGGGTCGAGTGCGCTTAATTTAAGAAAGTAGAATCCATTTTTTTCCGCCATTTAAGGATAGATTTTACAATAATTTCCGACGATTCCATTTTCTCGATTAATTGTGAAAAAGCTTCGCTCAGAGGTCATTGTGACGTCATAATAAATTTTAATACTTGGCGTGCGTAACGTAACTATGTTATGCGTAAGTGCGTGACAGCGTAATAGAATTGCGTGGATACGTTTCTTCAAACGGAGAAATTTGACATAGGCCATACGTAATATCGTCATAATATAATAATAACTTACCTGTGTATGTATAACGTGAACAATAGGAAGAAGTTCTAACGCATTCATTCGTCACGGTCTAACGATTTATTGGTTAAGTTTACCCTACGGCCTACGCTACGCTACCAAATCATTGAAAATTGCCAACGCAATTTATGTATTCAATTGTGGCTGTTGATTCAGTATCCCGGTTCGAAATAAACTTCACATATACCCCATAAGGTCAGCACTGTCCCAAGGTATTCGATAATTTCGAGCTTTGGATTTGTATGTGAAAATATAGGAAGAAAAGGACAGGAGCCAGAATTTCCAGCACCAACCACCTATCGCGAAAAACAAGAGCGCGTGGAAAACTCTAAAGGGCAAAGTCCAGAAAGTAAATATTTTAACAGTGCTAAATATAACTATTTCCATTTCGTTCAGTGAACTTGACCTTATATAGAAAATGCATCATTTTCTCTAGTGCTTTGGAAGTTGCTTCACTACCAATACTGCAGTAGATGAAGAGGAGGATGTTGATCCGGTAAGATGACTACTCTAGAATTTCAGCTAACTAACTTTTGTGATCATGAAGAGTTATAAATTAGTCTTATATTATGATTTTCTAAGTTCAATGATATTTACTTTGACTTTACATCCAGAATCTTCCCCCCTCTGTTAAGGAGTGCTGGTCTGAGGTAAGTAAAATATAAATTTTACATGAGAGATGCCCTTTCCTAAATGAATGTCGGAAATACTATAAGATCTAGGCTTTAAATTTGTAATTAAAGAATAACAGTAGTACCTAGTTGCTTAACTTCTAAAAAAAATTGAGATTATGTGCTTTAGAATGATGAATTTGTAATGTAACTGGGGAAATGTAAATTATACTTACGATCAGGCCCCTATTCTTTCTTTACAGAAGAAGAAATCTTCCAGAAAATCTATGAAGGTATTTTATAGTAGTCTATTGTAAATTATTTGAGCATTCCAAATTTTTTATGATCTAAGACAGCTAATAACATTGCATTCACAGCTTCAAGCAAGAGCTGAAAAGAAATGTTCTCAGGTGGACCCTGTCAATGACGAGGTAAAAATTTAGGCGATATATCTACCTAATGTAATTTTGACCAAAGAATGGAAAGTGGATATGACTTGCTTGCAATTAGAATAATTTAACTAGCACAGTAGCCAATTTTTTATAGCCAAATTCCATTATCGCATGAAAATAACGATTTGTCATTTTATTTTAGATTGAGCTTATTGATCTCTTAAAGGTAAAGTACCTCAGTATTTGCTGGTATTTTGATATGATATTAATGGTTCATCTTTCTGCATTCAGTCGGATTCATCATCATCGGAAAGTGAGAGCGAAGTACAACCTGATATTCCTTTGATGCCGGAGCCCAGCAAGACCTTGATCAAAAAACAACATTTGAGCATCATTACATCTGTGACGGACAAGCGCCCTCATAAAGTTGAATATCGAGTCATATTTTTGGTAAGCTATCTGCTCCCTGGTAATTGTAAAAGTCATGCAACTAAATATACCAGATTACTTTTTTAGTCTCACAATCATTTAGAACACATTGTTGATAATGTGGTAAATTCTGAGCTATTGAAGTTTTCATTGACTCTTCAAGGTTGTCTTATTATTCATTGGTTTCAGGATGAGCATGCTGTTCTTTGCAGACGCCTCACCTATAATCCCGTTGAAATATCACTCCTGGTAAGCTTGTATCATATATCTTATTCTTGCTGGCTGTATGCCATTGCCAGTTCCAACTAAAAACTTGTTCCTTTCCAGGTTGATGAAACTCCCAAGAGTATGATCGAAAATTCTATTGAACGTTTTGGTTATCTCACCACTTACCCCCTTCAGGAAGATGAAGATGAAATTAAGGTATTTATAGTCGTGTGGAAGTGAAAGAGGGAGGAAGGGAGCACATTTTAAAAGAGTTACACAGACAAAGCGGGGGGCGGGGGAGAGGCAGGGGCAGTTACTGAATCCAATAAAGAAATGAGAATTCACTAAATCAGAGAACCGCTTAATTTGTAAATAGTAAATGCAGCTGGCGTGAAAACTTTATGGACAGGCTTGTTTAATAGTTAACAATTATATTGATGAATATACGCACAAATATGAACCAGGGTAGAACTGCACCGGTGACACTTCGACATGCCTAGATTTCATGCGGTAACCATATATGTTTTTAGATGTCTCAACTCTACTGGAAGTTTGTATTTCACAAGGCAAGGAAAAATTTGACTCCGTGTCGTTCGGTAAGTTGCTGATCAATTCTTCAATTCTTGATTAGGGTATTCAGACTGCTAATATAATTTTCCTTTCGCACTCTGCAGCATTTGAGCAGCTCCCCGTTATATCGGCCACCATTGGACAGAAGTACTTTCTGTTACAAATTTGTAAGCAATTTTGGCTTCGCAATTTTACATACTTCACATTCTTCACAAGGCATGACTCTTTCTCTTTTTATAGGCTGACGTAGTGAAAAATAAATTGCAGGCATTGCCAATTGAGCGACATTGTACAACTACACCTGAACCTGAGCTATCGGGGAATAAGACTCTTTCTGCCTCAGATTCTGTGGTATGTCTTTATATGCTACTGAAAAGCTATTCAGATATGTTTGCTAGTGGGTAGAGGAATAGATATTTGAACTTGTATTAGTGTACATGCATTACTCTTCCCAAAACTTATTCATTGCTTTGTGTGTCTGTTGAGTTATTGTTATTATAAGGGATTTTTTAAGGTAGCAGATTTTTCCTGAGGGATCTTTTGCTAATAAATGAGATATACTGCACCAGGGTTTAATGGAATTGAATCATGCTTAACCTTGCTCAAATGAAATGTTTACTATACTTCTATTCCTACTTTTTCGTAGGTTGAAATGTTTGCTGGTAATATTGTCAATGAAGCAGTTTTCAAGTCAAGAACCAGCATGATGTCTCCTATTTTTGGCCACAGCTCCGTATGTATATATCTGCAGATAAAACCAGTAGCATGATTTATCTGAATTTCAAAATCTTCAATTGAATAGTCTGCATACAAACCGGGGAGAGTGATAGTTGTATCGCCGGCGCAATGCTGTTCAAGTCGGGTAGGGAGGCTGTCCTTACAGCGAGAAAGAGCGCTCGCTGTTGTATCGAAGGAGCAATGCTGTTCGAGCCAGGTAGGAGTGAGGCAAAGTGCTCTGTACAACTATTTTCTGTTGTATACTGGCTGGATGAGAAGTGTGGCTGCTAACATATTTACTTGTGTGGAAGCTTAACCATATTTAGACTTGAAATTTTCTTGCAAAACTTTTATAATTGAAATTTTAAATTAGCCCGGTAGATGAGCTGGCTTATACCAAGGGTAAAAATGAGGGAACGGTTTCTCACACCACTTTACTATTTATGTTCCATTGCGACTCACTTCCCAACTTCAGCCCCATGAACATTCATGTCCCTAAAAACCAATCTCCTTCACTGTTATTTACTAGTGGACAGAAGGGATATACGATCGAAGTTTTTGGTTTGTGATAGACTCTCTTTTTTCATATACTGGAGTTAGGTATAGTTAGGTATCTCTTACCCTGTTGAATAATCTGGACCTAATAGGTTGCAACTGAAACGATGAGAACACCTTCGCCTACTATTGTCGAATACAATATTCCATTCCACCGTGAAACGGAACTAGAGCCCAGCTCAAGTCAGGTATGAAGTTTTTCTCAACTATTTATTTTAAAAAGGTTGCCGGACATTTATATATCGGTGTTTTGTCCTGTGAAACTGCAATTCTGAGATACTGATTTTTTCTGTTATTTTTGTGCCGTTTACGAATTGTTTTATTGCATAGGACGAACTATCGATTTCACTGTCGCCTTCACCAATAAATGAAGAACTCGTGCTGGAATCCCTGGAATCACCAGAACCCTGCCCAACTGAGGCAGTCTCTGTAGACAAACCTGTGAGAATGCTCACACCGACAAATGTAATACCCGTTGTGCGAGCAGTGCAGCCAATGGAATGCCATCCGAGTGCGGTATGTTGCGGTTCTTGTTAAATGCACTGTTTAAATGTAATTTACACCAGCAGTTCTGCAGTTCCTTAAGAATAGATGTTGATATAGCAGGAAGGAAGTGTTGCCCCATGGTTCACTATGCAATGGAGTTTAGTATTATTTATCCAAGCCTTGTCAAACAAATTTTAATCGGACAGGTTTCGATCGTATCGCCGAGGCCAGCTTCACCAGCTGATGTCGAAGTCCCTGTTGAATCGATTGAAAGCCAGTCGTGTCTGGTAAGGGAAATTTTTTTTTCGCTGCACTTTATCCTGGTTGACAGACCTTTTCGTTATACCTAGATAATTTGCTATTAGCAGATAATTTATCGAGGCTTTCTAAATAGGTTCAGCTTCATCATTTTGTGTCTATTTCATAGGAGTTCACTGTATGATAGGACTTTTTTCATCTGTTTATTGAATTCTTTGATTGGACAGATTGAGACTGGACCAGTGTGCTCACCATCAGACGCTCAAGAAGAAATTCTTTTGGAGCCAGTTGGAGACCTTCTAGCTGTTCAAGAAGAAATCCTTATGGTGCCAGTTGGAGACCTTCCAGCCGTTCAAGAAGAAATCCTTGTGGAGCCAGTTGCAGATCTTCTAGCTGTTCAAGAAGAAACCCTTATGGAGCCAGTTGCAGACCTTCTAGCTGTTCAAGAAGAAACCCTTATTGAGCCAGTTGGAGACCTTCTAGCTGTTCAAGAAGAAACCCTTATGGAGCCAGTTGCAGATCTTCTAGCTGTTCAAGAAGAAATCCTTGTGGAACCATTTGGAGACCATCCAGCCGTTCAAGATGGAATCGATGTTGAGCCAGTTGGGGGCAGCCGTTTAGCCACCATTCAAGAAGGAATCGCAGTTGAGTCAGTCGCTCAAGATGAATTCTATGATGAGCCGTTCGGAGGCCCTCTAGCCTTTCAAGAAGAAATCCTTGTTGATCCATTTGGAGGCCGTCTAGCCACCATTCCAGAAGACACCGAGGTTGAGCTGGTTCTAGGCCGTCCCGTCGTTCGAGAAGAATTTGATACTGAGCCGGTTGGAGGCCGTCTCAATCGCGTAAGATTAGTATAATATGCTTTGTTCAACCAATTCAGGATCTTCCTCGAGTTTTTAGTACTGGAGCATAACTGAATTTATTATAAATTGAGGCGTCAAGAGTCTAATGTTTTGAGTACTGACTTAACAATCCCGGTTACTTCTCTTGTGTGTTGTTAGGTTATACTATAGGACTCGGAAGAACTTAGCCTTAGCTGATTTGATGTAAAAAGCTGTTTTTTATATGCTATTGATAGATGAGAATGCGCTGTCAGAGCCCTCTTCTTGATGCTCAGGCTTTCAACAATGAAGTTTTCTGTGAGGTATGTTGATACTGATATGCATGTAACATAAATAGAGCATTGGACAGCATGACACGCTTGGTAAATTAGCTCGTGTCATCGTCAACTTTGTAGAAATGACATCAAATCGGAGGGAAATGAATTTCCATTTCATGAGCAGCATAACCATTCAAAGGAGTGAAATTTTTGTTCATAAAACTTTTCTTTATTGATAAGAATTAGCCATGATGCAGTTGGCCACAGCCTAATACTCTATACTGAATTGGTCCGTTTATATACTGTTTCTCTAGAAACTCTTCTCATTCTATTGTTTGATTTTATGTCTTATGTTGCCTTTTTCTTTTTGAAGAATGCCACCAAGTTCATTGCAAAGCGGTCCAAGCCACAGACTCCTATGTGGCCAAGAAAACCTGTAGTAAGTCAAAGTCTATTCTTTGTTTTTGACTATGATCTAAAAATTTAAGTGTTTCATGTTCTTATTTTCAGCCTGGCAAAAGTGCTCGCGCTGTCTTGGCAGACATGGTAAGTGATTTCTTGTATATCGTGGTGTTTATTGCTTTTGATATAATAAATATTTATAGATTGACTATCAGGTTTAAATATGTATGTGTTATATTATTTTGTCATTCATTCTTGCTCACACCATTCATTTTTTAAATACTGTCACTTAAAAAATTTGTAGTTAACATCAACCAAAATCTTCGTGTAATGTAAGATGGCAATAATATGCATGTCTAGTAAGGTTTTCTGTAATTTTGCAAGATCATAAGACATGTAAAAGTAGGATAAGAAATGAGAGGAGTTATGTACTGATTCAAATCTTTGAGACTGTTTTGGTAGGGTGAAATATCTCGTTACGAATTTCGTTACGTTTTTCCTAAAAAATAATGATTTCGGAACACATTTTCCTTCACCGCTTCACTACCTTCAACATTACTATTACTTACACAGATCAACGATTTATGGGATCCTGAAAGAGAAGCCAAAGAGGTAAGAATACTTTTTCCTTTGTTTTTTAGTATCGTTCATTGAAATTTAGTATAAGTCCTGCAGTCAGATAATTTTAAATATTATTTAATATGCAGCGTGCAGATAGGAATTTCTGGGATGAAATTGACAACTTCCAAGACGCAGATGGTAAGCACTCTAGTGATAGGCCTTCCCTCGGGTTTTCTCGCTTTCTAAATGAGTTCCATATTTATTTAGCTGCTGAGCACCTACGTACCTGTACCCCCGTACCTGCTGATGATCACAATCTGACTTATTCGGAATTGTCTGAGAGGATAAAGATCTGGAGGAAAAAAATAAGGTAGGAACCTTTCAGTGTTGGTAAATTTCTTACATCAGCGTACTCAGGTACTGAAGACAGAACCTTTAGGAATTTAAGATGATGCGGTTCAAAATATTGGGGAAAGGATTAAAAAAATGCAAAAGTAGGTAGCATTAAGTGATTAATAAGATTATTAGATCTCTATGTCCTACAATCCTTTGCGGTATAATACGGAAATTGACGAATGTGCACAAAGTGGTATAGTGGTGATGTTTGCAGTATTGCGGTTTATATTCATTAATGCTAGTTTTTGAAGTCCTGGTAGAGAAATAACTGTGAATTAGAAAACCTGGTCAATTTCTGACCAGTATAATTTGTTTCTGTAAATAGTGTACTCCTATTAGTGTTTGGAGTTGTTATTCTAATTATGATAATGAAGCTTGCAGTTAGTATATGTATAGGAGAATTGTCCATATTGCTAGTTTGGAGACGATTGTTCCTACAGAATTTCACGTCACATCACAGTAACATTGTTATCATACAGCATTTCCATTACAATCACAGTTGCTATCATGCAATATGCAATAGGATATAGAAAATGCATAGTCTGGAAAGCTTACCATCCATACCAAATGATTTATCAGTGGATTGAAGCGTACCCAATGGAGACTCATACGAGTTCTCAAGCTTGAGACACATAGTAATTGAGTAATTATTACAGTATAGATCAGATAGGTAGAAAGATTGAGTTTGAATCCACACTTCCAAGGTTCGTTCCCACTCTTCCTCGAATTGACGAGGGAGATGAAAATGAGGAAGAGGCAGATATATTCGATAGGATTTTTGCGTCATTACACGAACAAGAGAATGTCAACCCGGAAAGGTATCTATCTATGCTGCATGATCTCCAACAGATCGCAGCAGATTTCAATGCCGTAAGACAGGTCGTTTTCGGATTGGTTGATCAAATTTGCTTCCATGAAAAGGAGGTAGGTGCTTGTGTTATGGAAAACAATGATAGTGGCTGCACCAACGACATCAAATCTCTGGCAATGCAGGAGATCGGCTCTGAAATAGCAGCCGAACCTTAATTTCAATTCCCACTCGTATTATTTAATTTTTTTAGGTAGTTAGGATATTTAGAATAGGGTCACTTTAGGTATATTTTGCTACTGAAAAACTAGTGTATTGTATGTACTAGCGCGGAGCTGGTACGTCCCAATCTATAAAAGAGCTAGCTTAACTGTTCGTAAAGAATAAGGGAATGAGGAACTGGCCGAAGGTGCCCTCCACGTGCAAGTAGCGGGTTGTTTGTTGGGAAATATTGGCAATTAAGATTCAGGCCATTTTCATCTAGTAGCTTCATTTTATATTACTTCCCAATATAGAAATACATCCATATCTAGCATTAAAACTTCAACTCAACTCGATAGCATATATTTCATCCTTACAGTCTGGAAAAATAGTACTGGCTTTCATTTCCCTGACACTTCGGGCCCATTGTAAATCATTTAAATTGCTATAGCAAAAAACGGACTATTTTTTTTCAAACAGTACACTAATTTTATAATTGGTATGTCCACACTTATCCTATAGTTCCTTCTCCACTGAGTACTGGTATATATATAACTCAATAGAACAAAGCATATTTTCCTAACATAGCTCTCGGTCTGCAAATGATTTTAGACTTGTAGTGCAGCTGGTAAAAGTTACCTCGAAAGTATTCAAATTACAAATAGTCTCCATTAAATCCTTCAAATCTACCTTTTCATTTCGAATCTTAACCTTAGCTGCCTGCATAGACAGTATATTACTAAAAACAGCTTTTTTTACCGGGCAAGGTATTAGCTTTTATATATGGAATACCTTTTACGTAGCACACTGTTTTCAGGTTTAATTCCTGTAGAAGGGAAAGGTTTAGTTTTAACACTTCATTTCAGGTTCATAGTCACCGCCAAATACGCTCCCTTTTCTAAAATTTGTTTAGTTTATTTCTTGTCCGGTATCAAGCTTAAAGGTGAGTGAGTTTATATATTGGGTATTGTACCATTTTGTCTGTTTAAACTACACTAGATAAATATGGAAATTTTATTTACATACATGTAGTGTATGTACCATTCAAGAATTTTTTGAACCCCCCGCTGAGTATGAGCTTATGTGAAATGTATCCATTGTCCCTTCTGAGTGAAGTGATTCACACTATGGTGAACTATATAAGAAGGATGATTTTTTCTCGTTGCATTACTAGTATTTATGGTAGTTAGTGATGTATGGTAAAGGTTAGGGGGTTTGAGGTACGGGTAGTTCGGGTTCGAAAAGGATGTTTGGTTTGGGGTCTTGGTAAAGTGCCTTGTTGTTCAAGGTTAGAGGTGTTAGGTACAGGTAGTTAAGAAAAAATGTTGGGTCTGGTGGGTCTTTGTGAATTACCTGGTTGTTTAGGGTCAGGGGTCTGAGGTACGGGTAGTTCGGGTTCAAATAGAATGTTGGGTCTGGGGGGTCTTTGTGGAGTGCCTTGTTCTTTGAGGTTAGGGGTCCGAGGTACGGGTAGTTTGGGATCAAATAGGATGTTGGGTCTGGGACGGTCTTTGTAAAGTGCCTTGTTCTTTAAGGTTACGGGTGCGAGGTATGTGTAGTTTGAATTTGATTAGAATGTTGGGTATGGGGGAAGTGCCTTGTTCTTTAAGGTTAGGGCTGTGAGGTATGGGTAGTTTAGGTTTGATTAGAATGTTGAGTCTGGGGGGTCTTTGTAAAGTGCCTTGTTCTTCAGGGCTACGGGTGCGAGGTATGGGTAATTTGGGTTCAAATAGAATGTTGGGTCTGGGGGATCTTTGTAAAAGGCCTTATTCTTTAAGGTTACGGGTGGGCGGTACGGGTAGTTTGAGTTTGATTAGAATGTTGGGTATGGGGGAATTGCCTTGTTCTTTGAGGTTACGGGTGGGAGGTACGGGTAGTTCGGGTTCAAATAGAATGTTGGGTCTGGGGGGTCTTTTTAAAGTGCCTTGTTCTTTAAGGTTACGGGTGGGAGGTATGGGTAGTTCAGGTTCGATTAGAATGTTGGGTCTGGGGGGTCTCTTTAAAGTGCTTTGTTCTTTAAGGTTACGGGTGGGAGGTATGGGTAGTTTGGGTTCGATTACAATGTTGGGTCTGGGGGGTCTTTTTAAAGTGC
>QXVX01001418.1:3954-30379 GCA_013436065.1 Halocynthia aurantium | reverse complement strand
TTTATTTTATCTATCCTCAGTTCTCTTTTCCTTGTTAACAGCTTTTTTCTCAGTTTGGTATATAACTTTTATTTAGAATAAAAATGTAATTAAACAAATGAAATGTGTGAATCATGAACAGGCTCAAATATAAAAGTTAAAGACCAATAACTAAACTAAATAAATACTAACAAAAAAACTCTGTGATCAGTTGCTGCCGTACTGATCGTCCAGATAAATCTGAACTGCTATTTGCATCATGATCATCAACAGGAACTGGAATGGGTTCATCGGGCAAATCTTGATTAGTGTTTATTGCATAATTGTGCAAACATGAAACTGCAATTATTATTGCCAATGAGTGGTTAAGCTCTGTACGCAGAGGTATACGCAGGACCCTGAACCTCTGTTTCATAACTCCGAACGCCTGCTCTATTCGGGATCTTGTTTTTATATGTGAGCGATTGTATCTTTTCTCATTATCATGAACAGGGTTCAACAGAGGCGTCATCAAATAGTTTTTCAGGGCGTATCCATTGTCCCCTAGCAGAAGTCCTTTGATATTCCCAGATTCTAGTCTGTCGTACAAAGTACTGTTGCTGAGAATCCGGGAATCATGCGTGGATCCTGGCCACCGGGCGACAATGTTGATAAAGCGCCTCTCAGTATCACACACTGCTTGCACATTTATGGAGAAGTAACCTTTACGGTTGCGGTAAACTTCTGCATCTGGGCCACCCGGTGAAGCTATGGGGATATGGGTGCAATCAATCGCACCAATAACCGAAGGAAATTTAGCAATTTTGTAAAATTCAGCCATGTTATATTTTGAACATTCCGGAAATTTTATGAAATGTGATTTCCGGGAGGCTATGCATTTGGTTATTTTATGTATGAAACGACATACAGTCGATTGATTGACACCAATCAAATCCCCATCACTTCTTTGAAAGTGGCCAGTCGCATAAAAGCGCAAGGTGGCAATCAGCTGTAGCAGTGGTGGTATGGCTTGTGCTCTGACTTGAAATTCCTGGTCCTCTTTGATGAGCTGGTACAGATCCAACACAGCCACTTTGCAGAATCTATACCGCTGTTTAAATCGCCGTATTTCTTCAAAGGATCTTCAAGGTCCGTAATATTTTTTGGTATTTTTCGATAATTTCGATAATTTCCATTTTGATATAACAATATTAAACTCTTTTTGCTTCAATAAAAAAATGCTTGCAATTAGTACCGGAAAAAAAAGCTAATGAAAAGTTCCTCGCTGTTTTTGTCGTTTACCGCGCAATTTTACCTATTGTTATCCGCGTCACGGATCGCTGCTCTCTCGAATAACGACTTAAACAGAAATCAGTTGATCACAGTTTGAATATAGTTTCTGCATACCGTTTGATCAACGATCATGATCAGTGATCAGTTGATCAATGATCAAGCTTGATCATTGATCAGCTTGAGTATACTTTCTGCATTCCACCCTAGATCAGGGCTTCCCAACTGGGGGTACATGTACCCCCAGGGGTATATTTGGCTTTCTCAGGGGGTACATGAAAGCGCATTGTATACTACATAATTTGCTCATGTTTACAGTTATACAAATATTGATACGTTATGTAAAAGTTACCAGACGTGGTTACCAAAAATGCTGAAATCATACACACAAATAGCTGAACATGCTGTTCAAGTATTACTGTTGTTTCCATCAACGTGGCTTTGTGAATCAACCCTTTCAATGTTATTGGGGATCAAAACGAAGCACAGGTCAAATTTGAAGACAACTGAACACGATATTCGTTGTGCAGTATCCAAAACTAATCCTCGAATAGATGAACTGACTGATAAAATACAAACTCAGAGATCTCATTAAAATCAATGTTTACGTTTAGTTTTTATGTTATGTCATATTAAAATTAATGGCTGTATTTTTGTTTGTTTGTGACATATTATTTGGAAAACTGTTCTTGCAATCGTAAAGTGTATTTAACGTATTGTGGATTGTGGTACATGAGGACCTAACAAATTAAAAAAGGGGTACATGACAACAAAAAGGTTGGGAAACCCTGATGTAGATGATACATTGCATTGATCTGAACTAAGCACGGTGATGCTAGTAGTGATAATGTGACAACTTTACAATTGACAACAACGAGAGTTCTGCATAATTGTGTACAATTCTAGTTAGATCTAAATCAAAAAGTTATAGTTACTGTAATCGTAAATTGAGTATTCTTCGTCGCTTAAATCGTAATACAAAGCAATTTGGTCAATTGTTATCCAAGCAACAATACCTGTGCCTTTCAGTCTCCCTCTAGTAATGAAATCACTATTTCATTTCCTCTACCGGTATTTACTCTTGCGTGTCACTTGATAGTACCGCACCCTCCTTCCATCCGTTCTTTTTGTCAGTCGCCTCTAGAACTGCCACTTCATCATACCAGTGAAGTTTTATTTATGATATCTAGGTATCGGTGATAACAATTTTCGTGTAGACTGTCCAGAGTCCACGGAAGTTTGAAACATAAAAAAATGGCTGAAGTATTCAAGTTTGGGTGCCAACCCGTATGTGTACACGCTTGGAACGCAAATCGTACGCAGATCGCTATTTGCCCCAATAACAACGAGGTTGAGATCCACGAGAAGTCTGGAAAACAATGGAAGTTGATTCACACTTTGAAGGAACACACAGGCCGTGTTACTGGAATCGACTGGGCTTCTAAGAGTCAGAGATTGGTGACTTGTTCGAGTGACCGTAACGCATACGTTTGGACAGTGGACGAGCAGACGAAAGAGTGGAAGCCGACACTCGTAATTCTACGTATTAACCGTGCCGCGACCTGCGTGAAATGGTCGCCAAACGAGGATAAGTTTGCTGTCGGTAGTGGCGCCAGGGTGATATCGGTCTGCTACTTTGAATGCGAAAATGACTGGTGGGTCAGTAAGCACATAAAAAAGCCCATACGTTCAACGATCCTCAGCATTGATTGGCATCCAAACAACATCTTGATTGCGGCCGGATCATCAGATTTCAAGGCTCGTGTGTTTTCAGGATACATCAAGGACATTGAACCGAAGCCTTCTTCTACGATCTGGGGGAAAAAGATGACGTTTGGCAACGTCATGCAAGAAATTTCCTGTGATGGTTGGGTTCAAGGCGTAAAATTTTCTGGGTCTGGAGATAAGATGGCTATGGTTTCCCAGGACAGCGCTATCAGGGTTGTCAAAGGAGGAAACGATGCGGTCGTTGTTAAAGCCAGCCATCTTCCGTTCTGCGACTGTACCTGGATCACCGAACTGAGCTTCGTCGCTGTTGGACACGACTGCAACCCAATGTTGTTCGTAACCGACGATAACTGCTCTTCCTTGAAGTTCGAGAGCAAGCTTGATCAAGTTTCTCAAGGAGGCGGAGCGAAGAGCATGTCTGCAATGGACCGTTTCAAGATGTTGGACAAGAAGGCATCGACCGACACTCAGGGGTCAGAAATCAGGACCAAACACAAGAATTCCATCACGCAGATTGTCAACTATGGTCCGAACAAATTCTCAACGAGTGGCATGGATGGAAATGTCATCATCTGGGATGTCAAATCTCTGGCATCGGCCATTGCCGGGCTCCGTATTGCTTGAGCTTCCGAGATGCCTGTATTGTCAGTTAAATACATACATTAAAAACATTGTTATATTCAAGAATACTAACATAGGATAGAATTGTGTGCTTATTATATTGGACTTTGTTCCTCAATGAAATTAAACTGTTTAACTTTATCCCATGAAGTGTGAATTCTGGTGAAGCATCTCTTGGAAAAAGTTAGTTTAGTTCTGTAAGCTTCAGCTAGGCCAGGGGTCGGCAACGTTTTCATGCCAAAGAGCCAAATTTTGATCTAGTTAAAAAAAATTGAGGAGCCATATGAAAAAATTTCATGGTACACCCATTGAATATGGATCAACTGAAATTATATAACTTTCTTTCCAAGTATTCTATATCTGAAAAAGGTTTTCCACGACATGCAATATCATGGGCAGCCACAAAAATAGCAGCAGTAACATTACTTGATGATTTAACCCCTCAGTGCATACTGTATCATATATGATACGGCCATAATTTGCTCTTATTGCAGGTAATGTGATTATTTAATTACTCTAAAGTTAGCAAAATAGTCAACAGGTGGCGTTGCTGTTTGTTATGATGCTCAGTTATCAACAAGCTAGTCGGTGTCGGTGGTCATGCGTTACTGTCATAATTTTGATGCCAGTAACTCGGATTGTTGACCATACTTGAGGTAAGAAAAATTTGTATGCAATAAATATAACTATATATAAGTAATTAATCTTGGAATCAGCTCCAATTTTAGACTAAATTAAAATATATGATCAAAAATGTCGTTGTATCATATATGTCACAGTAATTCCCATACTTCAGCTGAAACAATAGTAACTATTCAACCTAATGGAGGCGCTACTATCAACACTGAACCTAAGAAAAAACTCAAAACTTCATAGAAAAGCAGAGTGCTAATTTAGAAAAAGAAACATTTGAAAATGCTGAAAATCAAAAAAAGTTTATAGATAAAGAAGCCCTTCCACTAGAAATGTTGAATCTAGAAACTCCTTTGAATTCTTTATGGAGATGTTTTCTGAGGAGCTGATTGAATATATAACTGCACAAACGCTACAATATAGTATTGAAAAAAATCCTAACAAGCCTATCGATATAACTAAGGATGATGTCTGAAAATACATTGGAATTTGCATTGTAATGTCATGTATCTGTAACGGATGAAATTGCCGTTTAGTGGTAAAAAGGGAGTATTCTAGAATATTCTCAGGTATAGTCGATAAGCCTTTCAATTAACTTCTGTCTTTGATATCACTTATGCGTTGCCTGATAGTCTACGGAATTAGGGGGTATGTCCGATATAGTCTTAAGTGTTCTAGATAGACCTGTCAGTCATATTTGGTCTTTTGTTCTCGCCACATGTGTTTGCTAGTTTGTCATCTGGTTAGTCATACGATAGTTAGGTGGATATTTAGCATGCTGTTATTTAATTGTTTCTAGAGTGTTGTCGCTAACTTTAGAAATCACTTGTCACACTTGTAATTAGATCACTTGCAATTGGGTTTATCTTTTGCACATTCATTTGGAACATCTGAGTATTGACTTGGATTCAGTGAATAAAGTGGATCATAATAAAGCTCGTGCATTTCTAAGCTGTAAGACACTCAAATGTAGGTACGCGGGACAGTCAAGCTTCAATCATTTCGCAACATCAACCCGCAGTCCCTACAGTATCTCTTCCAAACATTAGAGATTATTGGAGTGAACAGTATGGCTAAATTTTGATCAAGAACACTTTAACAATCAATAGGTTTTAGAAAATAAGAACATTCCTTTACTTTGCTCCCAATAATACTCTTCCATTCACTGAACCAGGTTATGATCGCCTACACAAAGTGAGATCAGTCATTGATAAATTTATCAAAAAGTTCAAGAAGCGGCACAGGAAATGGGGTCACCTGCTTTGATGATATTGATATCTCGTGTGTAGCATGGCAAGACAATAAATTAGTCATGTTACTGTCAACCATGACAGGAGAAATTCCAACATCAAGTCGACAGGATTGATAAAAAGAACAATAAAATGGTCTCTGTGGATTGTCCCAACCTTGTCAAACAATATAATAAGCACATGGGAGGAGTGGATCTGCTTGACAGTTTACTTGGGAGGCATAAGATTGAAATCCGATCAAGAAAATGGTATTTTAGTATCTTCTACCACCTGCTTGACATGACTATTGTAAATTCATGGTTACTCTTCAGAAGAGTGCATCAAAGTACCATGAGATTGTCCGATTATAGAGCAGTTGTTACAGAAGGTCTTTGCAAAATAAACAACAAAGGCTCTGTAAAGAGGGTAGACCATCCACCGACATTGAACGAGCGAAGTTTGTATTTGGTACTGAGGGTCGCAGAAATATTGGTTCATAAATGTCGTCACTGGAGATTAAACAAAAAAATTACCAGTGCACTTCATATGGAAAATTAAGAAATATAAAATATGCTTGACATATTGCTTCATAAATTGACGCATGGTCTGTTTCAACCACGACCACGTTATGGTCAGCTTTATCAAATTTAGGATTAATAAAATCTATGATATACCAATATATACCTAAATGAAATGAGAAAAGTATGAAACTTAATTAGCAATTAAAATAAATAATGAGTATCAAAATTTTAATCTTGTGGTAAGCTAAGTGGGTATTGCAGGTGCCAGTTGAATATTATGCTGTCAGCCTTGTACATGATTTATTATTAGTGCAGTCACATCAGTGATGCTTTCGTGTCATTAGGGAAAATAACCAACATTTAGGTAGCTATTACTGGAATAATCTCTACTGATTAGCTCCCGTACCTGTATAACATAAATTTCTAATTTTTTTCTTACTGGAACTAAATAATTGGCAATAAATCAGTCTATTGAGCTAATTGAACATGGAACTGCAGTGATAAAACAGATGCATAAAAAACCTGGAGGTAACATGCTAGTGCCTGTAACTTGAAAAATGTACCGTGAAATTAATCAAAAAAATTAAGACAAGCAATAGCATCATATCAAATATTGTCAATGAGACAATGTCTATGAGACAATAGCGTGAATAAAATTTTGCTAATATTTCCAAGGCGCCAAAGTAATGAAACATCCTCTGCAAAATTTATGTTAAACAAAGGTACCATAGTTTTGTGGAACAAAAATATGTTAAGGAAAAAGAAATTTACTGAACGATATATGGAAGATAACTCATTAACAGTCGAGCATGAAGACTAAAGATGTGGACTGCCTTCACCCATGCAGTGTCAATAATTGTAACATTTGATCACCCTTTTCTGAAAGAAAGGTGGATGAAAATTACTAAAACTAAAACAAAACACTGGCAGAGATAACCGCTTCGCCGATCCAGAATTAGAATTTTGATAACATTTTTGTCCGATTATTTTATGTTGTTAGTGAATAATACCTAGTTGCAATACAGATAAACTGATTGGAGAAAACAAAATAAAATATTAAAAAAATGTTTACAGCAAGTCATTACCATTACTGTAATGGAAATTGGTGTAGGTAATGAATGAGATCAAAATTGATCATTAGCTGTGGGGTAATCAACCTCAGTAAGAAATCATATTTAAAATCAATCTCATTAGTTTATAAAAAAGGTTCCTAGGTGTGCTGAGAGCGGGATAACTTTTGAATACAGCATCATTATTCTCAAATAAGAGAATGATAGAAAGTATTATAACTTACATTTTATGACTGAATTAAGCTTAAGAGACTGGGAATATTGTCAAAAAATGGGAACCCTAATGTCTACTCCAGGTGTTCTTAAACTAGGGGGGCGTGCAGGATTTGCTGGGGGGCGTTGAATGCCAATAAGGAAAAAAGATATTAAAAAAAATTAAAATTTTTACTGATTATTTAATAATCAATGGAAGTCTTACACTGATTATTTAGTCTAGAGGTGTGCAACCTGTGGCCCGCCAGCCAAGCGCAGCCCGCAAACCGAATTTTTGAGGCCCGCGGAAAGCTGCGGTCCGTGTCATGGGGCCAAGCATTTTTATCAAAGATGTAATGCGGGCGCAGCCCAAAAAGTTTAAGAACCCCTGGTCTACCCCGGATCAAGAATTTTGATACAGTCACACAATCTGTTAATCAAAACCCTCTGGGCTCTGCAAATTTTCATATTTCAGAACGGTAGGTTTCATACCGTGAATAAGTTGATCCAGAAGTGGAGTATTTGGTGGAAAATGTATGGGTTGAGCATGGGACATGCTAAGTCCAAAAAAATAAACATTGGTATGCAAATACTACTGCAAATTGAATCAATAGAAGTACAATACGGTGAAAATTAGAATAATCCATACATATTTACGACACGCTTGCAAGGTACAATAATCAAAACTTCAAAACATAACTACAATACACTGATCCTCTAACGGCATTCAATGAGTGTCCCTTATTTGACTTTGACCAATTAACTGCATGAATATGCTTTAAAAAAATGGCCCGCGCAACATACAGCAGACTTGTTTCTTGCCACCGTGAAAGGATGGAAAAGAGAATGCTGTGTGGATGTGTTGCCTTTTTCACACCTATGTGACTGCCTGGTATTTTCACTTTACTTCATCTTTGCAAGTGTATAGTTATCCTTGCATATCCATGTCATGTAGACATAAATAATGGGGATAATGTCATCGCCTTCAAAACGAAATAACTCATCTATTGATTTTTCTCGAGGAACTGATTATATATTTATGAAAGATTTATGACCAGCCTCTCTTTTTTAGTCTTCACTATCTAAAGCGATGTGAACCACTGTTCTGCTGTATATGCATAGCTCAGACCTTTTTCAGGGGCTATTAGGGAAATAGTTTGTTCACACATTTTAATTCATGCAAGCATCAAAAGCTTGCAAAATCACTCTCGTTTAAAAATGCTTAAAATTATATTAAAAATTTTCGTCAATATTCAACGAACTGCTGGCATGTACTGTAGCTCTATTTGATTTCCATATCTTAACCCTATATACTTTGATACTAAATAATACTTCAATTCTTCATAATGGAATTTAAAAATGTATATATAGTGTACAGTATTATCAAGCATTTTTAATTGCACATTCTCCTTGTCTGCTTTTATGTATATTGCAACAAACTGGAGGCAGGGGGTGATTAGAGGCCTAGCGTTTAAAAATCACTGGTTCATGGTTAGCATAGATTGCTAATTGTTTTCCCAATGAACAGTGATTCAATGACCATAGTCAAACAAGAGACAACATGACATAAAATCCATAATCACTGCATTGTGCAGAATGAGCTTTTTGTTTGTTTTCGTGCAGCTATGCCCTTGGAATTGTGCTCTCCCGTGGTTTTACTGATCTCCGCGGTAACAACCCGCATCGACCTATCTGTTTCTGCTTTGGAAAGCTTAATTTTCAAAATATCCGCGGCCGTTAGTTTGAAGCAAATGTCAACGGAATCGCCTGTCTTCGCAGATACGAAATGGCTCAACATTTTATGTTTAGACGCAAACGTCGCGTGATTGTCTTTGGTGACCGTTCTCATATGTTCCAAATCGCACTTGTTGGCTACTAAAGTGAAGTGTGGAGAAGAATCCTGGGATATTGACTTAACTGCCTGTATCCAATCTTCGAGATTTTCAAAACTTTGATAATTAGACACATCATAAACAAACAATATTCCTTGGGCACCGTAGACATATTTGTCTAACATTTTTCCGCCAAGCGTCTGTCCGCCAATGTCCCAGATTTTCATGGTAACGTCCTTATTCTGTGCAAGACTGATTCTTTTAAGGAAAAAATCCAAGCCGATAGTTTGATTGTACTGCACTCCGAATTGGTCTTGTGTATACCGAGATATTATTGATGTTTTCCCACTGGCACCGTCGCCTACAACAACTAATTTCAATTGAATGTCTTCAGTTTCGTCCTCCGAATCAGACATGATTGCACTACTGTAATATTTTTTATGTGGAAGGAAAATTTAAAATTGTGAGCCACAATAAAATGTCTAAAACAAAGAATAAATTTCTTAGACTATCAGCCTAACTTATACAAATTTGATTATATTGGAGAAGACTCTATAAATGGTACAAAGTGTAACACAGATAATCTTTATTAGGATAGAAGGTCAAATGCATTCTACTTTGTAGATTTCTTTCTTTAAGTGAATGGAAACCATCATTCCTAGGACACAAACTAAGCCAACACTATTTCAGGTGCTTGAACATGCTGATTTCAATTATTAATAATCGCAGCTGATTGATTGGTATTCAGCCAATGCAAAGAGGATGGCATGATTGGTTGGGCTTTGGTATGTATAACAAGCAGCAACACTAGTTCATTTGGGTTCGACTAAGGATTGTAATACAGATGCTCCTCAGGTTCCGTTCCAACGACCTGGTGGTAAAGCGAATTGGTCAGTAAACAAAAATCCTAAGGATCCATTCCAACATCCTAGAAAATATCTTCAGATATTGAATTTTTAGACCGGAGAAAAGTGATCACGCACTTCGTCTATCACACAATCCGCTAGGGGCGCATAATATTTTGAAATTTTCAAAAAAAATTCAAATCGTCATTTCTCCACTCTCTCTCACTTTAAAGAAGTAAAAATGGTATTGTAGGATTCTTTGAAAGTTTCTACATCATTTTAAGCAAAAACAAAAAAATCGAAAAAAATAATTCTTCTAGGAGAATATTAAAATTCAAAAGTTCAGCCGACAATAATAGTATGTCTTATATGCAATATTTCAACATGGAGCACATGGATTAAAATGGCGAACGGAATCTATCGTCCCTTTAAATTACTCGACGTCAATCGCTGGACGATACTTCAAATGGATTCGCCGCGACACGATTCCTCGTCCTCGGAATACCCCAGTGCCCATGAGACTAGGAAAGTTACTAAGTATCAGTTTTATATGAATTACCTTGATAAGGAAATCGAAGGTCTAATGCGAACACTATCTAACAGTCGTAAGTGAGAGGAAAGGTCGTAGTTGGAAATGGTCATAACGGTAATAAGCTTGAGCAGTCGTTAAGTGAGTACCTGTAGTTTACGTTTGTGTCACAAATCGCATTTAAATACCCTACAATGAAAACCCTGGTATTTTGAAATATATACTGAATAAACTGAAACTTGAACCTCGAATGAAATAGCTAACACTGCGTATAAAACCTGATCTGTGAAAGCTATGAAGTACGTAGTCATAGCACCTGAGTCATGTGAGCCGCCGGAGTTTCTAGCCGCCGGAGTATTGAAATTAGAATGGATCGGTCTCGGGTTACTGTGCTATAAACACTTATAAATTATCTTCTGATGACCCAACCACGCTAAAATTAACACATATGATACGTAATACATATATCAAAGTTCCCTGAAAAAATTGGATGATTTGATTCAGGTTAACTCCGAAAAAAATGTATTTTGAAACTTGAATACCTATTTCGGGTTGGTCGTAATGAGTGACCTCGCGTTGAACAATCCCTTATAACTCGCGAACCAAATGCCGTCCCACTATATACGACACATCATTGAATGCACAATTCCATGACGAATCCAAATATATAAGTCTCATACCCCAAGCTAACTGGCGGAGCCGGCAGTCCGCGTTTTAAGTCCCCGCCGTAAGTAACTAAACCCCTTACTCGCGCAAAATTTCATTAAATAGCCCCTTATAACTCGCGAACCAAATGCCGTCCCGCTATATACAACACATCATTGAATGCACAATTCCACGACGAATCCAAATATATAAGTCTCATACCCCAAGCTAACTGGCGGAGCCGGCAGTCCGCGTTTTAAGTCACCACCCCCCTGTTACTTGATCCGTTATCCGCACGTAATTTCATCAAATATCCCCTTATCACTCGCGACACATCGATGTGTCATTAAATAATGTTTGTAATTTGAAAAGAATGTAATATAAATTAGCTGAGGCCTCGATTCTCTGTTATGACAGATTTACAGATATTGGAACACATCGGAGAATAAAAATTGGTAAGATGATACGATAAATATTATATGATTAAAGATATCTGCTGTTTGCGGTTTGTCTGCTTACCAGCGTTGGAAACGTCTATTGCTGTATATTGATCGTACCAGTGACAGCAAATGAATAAGAAGGAACTACTCTTCCTCGAGAACTTAGTTTGATCTTTCGAATACTTAATGGAATGATGTTGTGCTTATATGCAATGAACGATGCAACGTCCTTAGAACTCATACAGAGCTCGTAGTAACAATTTTGCATACGCAGTGTAGGTCATTACGCTCCTATTGGTATCTCTATTTCCCGATTGAAATAGTTAGTTTGCCACTGTTTTCGATATAATAATAAATAGAGAATCTATTAAGGTACTATTCAACCGCTATTCCTATCAGGTCAAAGGATATAACTCTTACATATTCCCCATAAATTTGAATGATAAAGAAATTCCGGGTCACGTAAATGCAAGCAGCTCGTTGAATATAAATATCATTAATTAATTTCGGGACGCAAATGAAAAATGTACGTGAAGGGAAAAAAGTCCAAACTAAGTTGTTGGGTTTTGGGCTATACCATGTTCCGTATATCACAAAAATCGTGTTCCAATATCTGTAAATCTGTCATAACAGAGAATCGAGGCCTCAGCTAATTTATATTACATTCTTTTCAAATTACAAACATTATTTAATGACACATCGATGTGTCGCGAGTGATAAGGGGATATTTGATGAAATTACGTGCGGATAACGGATCAAGTAACAGGGGGGTGGTGACTTAAAACGCGGACTGCCGGCTCCGCCAGTTAGCTTGGGGTATGAGACTTATATATTTGGATTCGTCGTGGAATTGTGCATTCAATGATGTGTTGTATATAGCGGGACGGCATTTGGTTCGCGAGTTATAAGGGGCTATTTAATGAAATTTTGCGCGAGTAAGGGGTTTAGTTACTTACGGCGGGGACTTAAAACGCGGACTGCCGGCTCCGCCAGTTAGCTTGGGGTATGAGACTTATATATTTGGATTCGTCATGGAATTGTGCATTTAATGATGTGTCGTATATAGTGGGACGGCATTTGGTTCGCGAGTTATAAGGGATTGTTCAACGCGAGGTCACTCATTACGACCAACCCGAAATAGGTATTCAAGTTTCGAAATACATTTTTTTCGGAGTTAACCTGAATCAAATCATCCAATTTTTTCAGGGAACTTTGATATATGTATTACGTATCATATGTGTTAATTTTAGCGTGGTTGGGTCATCAGAAGATAATTTATAAGTGTTTATAGCACAGTAACCCGAGACCGATCCATTCTAATTTCAATACTCCGGCGGCTAGAAACTCCGGCGGCTCACATGACTCAGGTAGTCATAGCGCAATAACAAACAAGAGTCTACCTGGGTTATCTTGGCCGCACTTCGTGCCAACCGCACTTCCTTTCTAAGGAACCTAGGATCGTTACAGGGAGACTTAAATAAAACTGCTTGTAATGCTAATTTTACTCGATAAATCAGCCCTAAGACCCTGTATGAGATGCTAATTACAATAAAAAACATTCTGTGATAATTTCAGTTCCCACAATAAGGCTACATTACAGAAAAATACCGACGAAGCTCTCAAAGTCCCAGCCGATCCTAGGTACCTTAGGAAGGAAGTGCGGCCAAGATAACCCAGGTGAAGAATCTAACATGGAATTCGAACTACTTTGACCAAATCTAACATGGGAATTCGAACTACTTTGACCAAATCTAACATGGGAATTCGAACTACTTTGACCACAGGGGGCGCTTTGAGTGATTGAATTACCGTTTCTGACGGAGATTGTAGAAAACTGCAGTAAGCGTTAAGAACATTGTTGTATCATATAATTTGTTCATTCTCAGAATCGAGGGTTTGGGTTAGTTAGACTAGGCCTGTACACTTCAGTGTGTTGCGATCTGTTATGCACAGCTTCCTGTATACCAGAGAGTATTCTGATTACACAGCAAGTGACAGCCTGGCCCTAGTGGTGGGACAGGTGGGTGTTGGAATGTATATAAAAACTTCGGAAAAAAATGTCATAGGAAACTTCTAGCTAGCCTGGGGATTGCTAGCTAAATATTTAAAGTTTACCACTGATGCATAATTGATGAGAAGTTATACCACTGCATGTTGTTGACTAATGAACTGACCAGGCATACTCTAAGATCCAGTCCGATTTGGGTCAAAAAATGACATTTCAAGACGAAAATTTACATCTAATTTTTACGATATTGAAAACGGGACTTTTATAGGATGATTCATGGCAGTATGCTGAATATTCNAAAGAAATTTTTTATTGCAAACTGTTGTTAAACATTCAAATTATTCAATTAAAATTATTTTAGTCTTCTATTGTCAATACAGCCGAAGTTATTCAAGATTTACTATATCGGGCATAATTGGCATATCAGCTAAAAATTGGGTGCTAGAAAATTGGGTGATAGGAATACCGAAGTTTATTATCAAATTTGAAGCACCTCTGATAAATATGGCATTATTTGGCGGTGTGGAAGGTGGGGGAACGAAAACAACGGCTGTCATCCTAAACGAAAAAGGCGAGGAACTGGGATGGTGCGATGGGGAGAATACGAATCTATGGCAGGTCGGTCTTGAATCCGCCACAGCTCGTATCAACGAAGTTATTGCTGGAGCTAAAGAGAAGGCTGGCATTGTTAAAAGTCGCTCACTTGACAGTTTGGGAATGTGTATTAGTGGGGGTGCGCAAGACAAGATCAAGCGAAATATGCTGCAGTTGCTAAATGCTGAGTATAGTCATATATCAGAGCATTTTTTCATAAGTGACGACACTCTCGGCTCGATTGCAACAGTGTCAGATGACGGCGGTGTCGTTTTGATTGCTGGTACCGGATCCAACTGCCTATACGTGGCAGATGACGGAACTACTATTGGCTGCGGTGGTTGGGGTCACATGATGGGTGATGAAGGATCTGCATATGATATTGCCCACAGAGCAATCAAGTATGTGTACGATCATGACGATCATTTAAAAAAATCTCCTGAAAGTCCAGACCTAGTTCGCGAGTTGATGTTCCAGTATTTCAAAGTGAACAACAGGATGGACATGCTTGACCATTTCTACACGGATTTTTCCAAGACTTTTTTCGCCGGCTTTTGCAGAATTTTGGCAGAAAACTTGTCGGATCCTTTAATAAAGATTGTTTTTGACCGTGCAGGGGAAGAACTTGCTAACCACATCATTGCCTTGCTACCGAAAATTTCCCCTAAACAAAGGGAAAGTGAAAATGGCTTGGCTGTCGTTTGTATCGGTTCTGTTTGGAAAAGCTGGCCTGCATTGGAAGAGTCCTTTGTCAATACGTTGCAAAAGGCAGCCAAGGGTTGGCTGACAGCCATAAAATTGCTGGTGCCTTCAAAGCCCAGTGCAATAGGAGCTGCCATACTTGGGTCAAAAGAATGCAGTATTACGTTAAAGATAGATGTGAAAAATAATTACGAAGTACTGTATAACACGAATTTAGGATAGATGTGATAACAATGAGGAATTTAATCATTTTTATATTTTCAAAATTAATCTCCAGTGATTTTAACCTGAAATCTTTTGACATCACAGATTTCTCATTTTCCTACTTATTAACCAATAATTTGTTAAAGTTTGTGCAAGTTGCCTTACTTTAAACCAACACTATACTTCTAACTAAGCAGTGTCAACCTGATTATTCATTTTAATATAGTGTCGTTGTTCCAAAGCCAGTTGGTCTCTGTGCTACATTACTTTGTGCCCTAATAGTTAAAATTTTTACAGTGCTATTAATTGAGTAATAAGGTATTCCTTTTATTCGCAAAATCAGTTGAAGCAGCAGTGGTTCAAAATCACGGAATACACGAAATCACGAATATCCTTTACGGCAGTGGTTCTCAAACTTTTTTAAAAAATTGCGTGGCTCCCATAAATTATTTTCAATGATTCGCGGTCCCGTAAATATTTTATTTGTCCGTCAGGGTGGCGGAATCATTATGACGCTGGACTGCTTGTCAACATACTTTAATGCTATGTTTGGTCGAGATTGCTCCAGTACGAAATTTTTTTGTTTATTACATTTACTATTTATTTGCGAGAGACTTCTCTAATAACAATATTCTTAAGTTTCGAGAAACTTTTCGGGCACATGGCACACCTACGAGCTTGCAAGTACTTTAGAGCTTCTGGACTACCGCCGCAGACTCGCTATAAGCGACGTCTAGCGATGATCAAGACTATTAGTGGCAATATACATGCGGTTATAAACATATCCACTCATTTAAATACATGTATTAGCATCGATTAAGTGTTTCCTTCACGGTCCCTTTAAAACAGCTTCGCGGACACGCAGACCCAAGTTTGAGAACCACTGCTCTACGGCAATAATATGCCCTTTTAAAGTATTAATAAATATATATATACTGTATATAAGTATAAATAATGGCAACAAACTGTGTATGATCTAAATCGCCAGTAGTCTATTTCTGAGTTTCCATGACCATATCGGTGCAATTTTTGTTAGCATTTAATCACAATATACTCCATATTTTTAATTAAGGAAGGTTTAGGTTCAGGTTCAGATAAATATGAATGAAAAAGTTATCGACAACAAAGTACGACGTTATGAAAGATTTCTCAATGAGACTTTACGAGGAGACTTAAAGTAAGGGAGGCACAATGTTTTGATATCATGTTTATATATGAAAAGCTATGCTTTTTAGGGAACTCCAAAATAGAAGAGAAGTATTGTACGAAGAGATTGCTCAATACCTGCAACTTCAAACCGTCCTGACGAAATTTAACGAGAACAAAATTAAGTCTGATGAACCTCTGAAAACAAAAGTGGATCTCGGGAACAATTTTCTCGTCCAGGCCGTAGTGTGAGTGGAAGATTTCAATTATCAATTAGTAGAAATAAATAAATCCCTTTTGTTTCCAGGGATGATCCGTCAAAGATATTTGTTGCCGTCGGATATGGTTTTTTTGTTCAGTTTACCTTTACAGAAGCGTTAGAATTTTTGGACAAGCGACTCGCTTTACTAAACACGCGCGTCGATAAAATTTCTAAAGACATGTTGTATATTAGGGCACAAATTCGCATGGTTTTAGAAGGCTTAAGAGAAATTCAAGGACTGTCATGAAGTCAAATGCTTTGNCTCTGAAAAGTTTGTGAATCCGAATCCTCGTAGTTCTTGTGCTATCTGTTAGTAAGTAGAGCCAACACTCTGTGAGAAGGAAAAAGGATGTCATATTGTGCTAGTGCAGTGGTTCTCAAACTTTCCCCTGAATTTTATTTCAATGATTCACGGCAGGGGCGTAGCCAGGGATTTTGAAAGGGGGGGGTTCTGAAATTTCTAATTGCCAAGTTAATTGTCAATCGCCGTATAATGACGTGAATTTGTTCATGAATCGAAGGCAACATTGCAGTTTAATTAAACGATTGCGTTTAAAGCGTTACCTTGATGAATAAATAGAATTTTTTTTCAAATTAAAAATTTTTTTCCTCCTTTTTTGAAAAGGGGGGGTTCCGGCCCCCAAAACCCCCCCCCCCCTGGCTACGCCCCTGACACATAGGTCAACATGGTCGTCGAGCGGATGATATTTGTATTAGTGTTGGAAGATCAATCATATACATTGCTTAATCGATGATTTTTTGTCACTTAAATTGTGTATTGCAGCTGCAGTACAAAATGGTAGGATTATGCAATATTACTAAAATGAATGGTATTGTGAAAGTTTTATTTGTAGTGTAATGCACATTAAATGCAAATGAAACCGATGAAAATATCCCACCAGTAAAGAGTTACCGGTAGTAGTTTATTGATGATAAATTATGTCATGGAAGCAAGTGGCATGAGATTTGTGGATGAATTATCATTAAATAGCTGACGGCAGCTATATTCAATTTGCTGGAAGTATTCCAGAATAATTTGAATCTTAAGGATTCTAAATTCCGCCCCAGTTTCTCGATTGCCCATATAACGCAAGCCACAATACATATACAGCAGCTGAAGCCTGTTCCATTGAATTAAGTGAAGTTCGAGACATGTCCGTCTATGCATCATTTCTATCCTTGACTAATCAACCAATGTGTGTAATTACTATTAATTCAGGATTCATGGACACCATACATTTCCTATTACAATTACAACAATGATTTTACTGCACCGGATGATTCGGCACCTCGTTTAATCGAAATAAAATTACAAACAAACTTAAATTTCCTTGAACTCTTATGATTTTACAAACACATTTAATGTAGTCATTTAATTCATTCAAAATTTCCCAACATGATGTTATAGAAATCCGAGAGAAGCATAATTGTTTGGTCAGAGGTGCGTCATTGAACCATTAGTCAAAATGGATAATCCAACAGTGCCGGGACAAACGATGCTGAAAAATCAGTGGTGAACTTGCATTATTGTTACTATAGTTTTTCCAGTCGATTAACGCTATTGTTTTTTTTTATGTAGAATGTTAATTAATTTACCGCTGAGTAGTATCACAAAATAGTAATATGGAAAGTGCGTTAGAAGAACAACTTGACAAAGCCCTAGAAGTACCTAATGTCGTTGGGGTCATTGCTGCAGATACGCAAGGCCTGTGTTTGGGACACAGAGGAGAGGGTAAGCCAGAGTTGTCGGGACAGGTTGCTTCGCTATGTCAAAGTGCTAACATGCTAATCAAAAACCCACAGGTGTGTGGCGATGAAAGAACTTCAGTTACGTACTAAAATTTTAACTTTCAAATTTCAACCTTGCTTCAGGACATTCCAGTGATCATGATTGAAACGAATGACGGAAAAACAAGATCGATGATGATAAAACAAGTAGATGACGTCTGCACTGCAGTGATTCTGGACTCCTCATCCTTGAGATCCTAACTGAAGATGATGAACATTATATAGTGCGATATTATATCTATATGTGAGCAAGGATATACAATACACACACAACATTTATTCTGGAATGGTCCTCCTGATAGTTGGAATTTTATTTCTACAACTGTGTTATACATAATATGTTCATGGATTTGTAGTTTTGTGATAAAAACTACTTTATGAAATGGAGGACTACTTGATGAAATGGGGGATTATTATGGTGGAGTAGGGATTTCTGAGGTAGTTTGCACACTAACATGTGATTTTTAGTGAGAATGCTCTTAACGATACTACAATAAGGTTATTAAGAGTCGGGTATCTGTTCAGTAATATTTATGGAGCAACATACCTAGTTGAAGATTCCCTAGTATTTAACTGTTATATGGTTACATGCAGTTATATGCAGTGTAATCAAATCCCTGAAGGTGAGTTGTCCACTTCATATATGCAATAATTCAGGCATCATTTCATTAACGAATGTATGAATAATAACCATTCAAATTTCATATTATACATGGGTAGATACAGGGGTGGAATTGTGCCGGAACGCACCGGAACGCCGTTCCGGTAAATGCAGCCAGCGTTCCGGTAAATCGCATGATTTTGCGGAACTACCGGAACGCCATGCCTCCCCCCCACAGGGACCAAACGAGTGTTTATTTCCGGGTATTTTCGGGTCTTATCTCAAGAATGGTGATATATTAACCATAGGCCTCGTGTAGGCATCCTACAATCACACTTCCAGGGGTAAAATACGCTATTATGACGTCATAAAACGCAAAAAAAAATTCATGCCCCGAAACTTTCAACCGTCCAAATACGCCACTCAACACACCAGTATATTGCAGATTTTTTGCTGGTTGGACCGTTCCGGTGAAAGAATTTTTACAATTCCACCTCTGGGTAGATAAAAACAGAAAATTCAAGAAACCATACCTCCTTTCTACTAGGACCATATGGCGTCCACCCAAGACATGGCTTTCAAAGTAACATTGCCACTCGGTGCCTTAGACCGTATTCGCGGACCCCCTTCATTGATTTGCGCTGGTTATTCACGAAGAGTTAATTTTTTTCTTGTGTAGTATTGTAAAGTATGTTACTTGAATTCAAGTCTCACCGAGGTATCTTTGACAAGGTCCTTGAATCTGCTTCGATATTTCTTTTAATATTGGTTTCGCTTTTGAATCATCCACTTCCTGTGACTCTATCTCCAACTGGCCTCCGAGGTCCGTCGCTAACATTAAAGTTATATTACCTGCAGTTTCAAAATATATGCTCATATTTTGTCAGAGTTGTAGACTGTGTCAGTGAATGAACTTAAATTACAAATGGAGTCACATAAATGTATACAACTCGACTAGCAACTCGGTATAACGGGCTCACCAAAAAGTGTGACTCATTTCCATTCATCTCACATTGAGATAACAAAAATAAAGTAAATGCATAATTTTTCATGAAGTTGTTTAGCTACTATTTTTCATACTCGTTCAACTTTAATGTATGGAATATTTAAAAATGTAAGAGAATTGGACTGATAAAAACAATGCACTTGCATTAACACAACTGTTAACTGCGACTCCATGTAACATTGTCACTCAGCATTTGCTTCAACCCTAGAATGCCAAACATGGGAGAAATTCATCCAGGGGCTCATTTTTCCCGTGTTGACGGTGTGATGAGGCAAGATAGGCAGCTGTTCTCCCACAAATGCTTAGTTCATCTTAGCCTTGTTCAATAGGATTATGCAGTTCCTGGTCAGCTTCAGGGATTATAGTACTATTCACCGAATCCAAGCCCCACAAAATATTTACTATGCAATGTATGTATATCCATAAAAACAGTCATAACTTTTTGTACTCCATTAAAAATAACATGTAACTTTATTTTTTCTTCCAAGTAAAGGAAGAGTGGGAGTTCTAATTCCATACTGTTTTTATTTTCATTAGGTTTTGAGTGTAAGTATGTTAAATTGTTAACTAAAATTGGGTATAATTCACCCATGATTAGCTTCATGTAACTTAAACTAGAGGTTTGGCATTCTAGGGTTGAAAGACTTGAACCTCATAATGACTTCAATACGAAGCATTTTGTTATCAGTTCTAAGAAGTAAAAAGTTATTGTCTCACATACTCGCCTCGATTTGTTGAAATATCAGCATAGTTTATTTTGCTGGTTAGGTAAACTTGTATATCATTTTCGTCGTTCATGACACTCAGCCTTCCTTCGACGGAACGGATTTTGAGGTTGCCTTTTTGTGACTCCACTTCCGATTCTCCATGTAGACTCTTTACACTGTCAAGTTATTAAATCCAGTGTCAATGTAATGGAAAGTTAATTGGAATTACCAACTGAATGTTGCAGGGCATAAAACAGTTTTTATAACTACTGTCACATGGAACTCAAGATACACATACAAATTACTACTACCAGCGCAGAATAGAATGGGGTGACTGCGAGCCCTATCTTTTTATTCAATGTCAACTAGGGAAAGTTGATGCTTTGTGAATACTTTACTAAGTTCACTCTATTTTCCATTGTCACTGGTTGTCAGAGGGTAAACTAAATATTCAAAGCAAGCACAGATTATTAAACCCTCCTAGCGCAATGCAAACACAGAACTGAGCAATGCAGCTCACCGTTGCTAGATTTAGCAAATATGGTACATACAGCATGTTAGTAGTAACTATGAAGAAACTATTTTTGTCTCGCTTCAATGAAAATTCTGTTATGAATGTATTGAATGAATAACATATAAACAACTCTAGGGCGAGATAAATATAATATTTTTGTCTTGATGGCGTCAGTACTGCGTACTTAATTATTCTGTTATAGTCCTTCTAATCGGACGTAATGTATATATACTGTTCAATTACATTCTTTCATGCTTGTCAATATAAGTCATTACGTGACGTATTGCTCATCTCCAACCTCGGCTTAGTAAAGCCAAGGCATAATAATAAACACAGCTAAATGTATTGACTGTATGTGTGTTCGTGTTTTCAACTACCAGATTGAAGCATAAGCAATTCAAGGAATTGTGAGTAAGGCTGAATCTACAATAAGGAGTTCAGATAGACCAGCTCTTACACACTTCTTTATTATTCTAGTGTGAGGTTGATGGAATCGTACACCTGGCCGCTGCTGAGTTCTACTACCCTGGACCTGTTTTGTAATTCTTTGAATATTACACTACTCGACCTGAACTCGTCTCTGATATAATTATCACGACTCGATTTGTACAAATTGGATTAATAGTAGTTAACATCATTGCCAAATTTTTGTTAAAGAGCCAAATAAAATTTACACCAGAGATATTGCCTGTTTAATCCAAAGCCTATTACAGCGGGTCTGTGGTTCTAGTGTATTAGCATTTTACATGTTTTCCAAGCAAATACAAAATTATTCTGCAAATTAAAAACATAATGAAAAAAATGTCATGGAATCCAAAGAAAATTTTGTGTGGCTACAAAACATAATGCACTAAACGATAGTGGTCGAAAGGAAGCAACCTGAAAGGCGCAAGGAAGTCTGTTACAGGGACTACAATATTTACTGTGTGAAGCGTTGCATATCATGAACTATATATGCGGCCAGGAACTTTAGTATAAAAACAATTCGCCCCAGATGCTGGCAACCTTGAACCTCCTGGCACTACACACATCAAAAATTAGACCTGATATCTCCATATTTTGACTGCACGAATATGTCTTGGCCATATAAGTCACCGGCGTCGATATCAGACGTCTCTGTAGCAATTGATATTGAATTGCCTTGCATTCTTTCAGTCTTAATGTTTCCAGATTCGGTTTTCAAATCGACATCCCCGTGAATTGCTTTCACGCTTACAATGTTGCCCGCTTTCGTCAGCACAGAAACGGAGTTACTCTGCAAGTAAGTCTTATGTTAAGTCAAGGAATAAGCAATATAAAACTATCAAATGTCTAACATTAGTGAGCGACCAAAATAAGATGCTGAAGAAAACAGGTGCCTAGAAATACAATATACAGAACTAGGAATTCCTCTTAAACACAATGTATATCCATGTAAATATAAGGAAAAGGTCAAAATGTTAACTTTGTTACACCGATGTAGGAAGAAAATTGACTACTCAAAAAATCAAATCAAACATTGTTGGGTACTGGTTTATGAAAGTAATATTTATTATTATAAAACAAAAGGTGTATCTATATTTATCTTGCTGTACAATACTTCTTCAATTTGTGGCTTGTGTCAAAATAACTAAAATATTGCAACCCCAGCAGGTTGCATGAAATCTAGTCGATGGCAACAATTTCATAATGACGATAACTTCATATACTTCAGACCGATAAAGAACCCCATTATCCACGGCCTGCGAGGGGGAATGCAGGGTGTACCTCAGAACCTGGCTCTGAAAGGAGGCCTGGGAACTGAATGAGAGCCAGGAATTTATTAAAATCTCAAGATAAAATGTTTACATATTTTGAACAGTCGCATTCAAACCCTCTCATCTTCTATATCCTTTTTGACACAACGACTGACGGCAAAAAAAAATTTGTTGGATAAAAACAGTATAACTAATTTAGGGAATTATGAGAAGAGGACCTGAAGAAATTGTGTACCTATTATTAAACATTGTTTGGTACTGGTTATTAAATGTAATATTCAATATTCTAAAACGCAAGGTGTATCCATATTTATCTTGCTGTACGAAACTTCTGGATTCAATTTATGGCTTGTGTCAAAATGACTCGAATATTGTAGTTATTTTTGATGTCACATGTACACTAATACCTTAATATTTTCTATAGTGACATCACTGCAATTCGCTTCCACATTAACCATAGTATTCTCAATATTTCTTATTTTGATTGGGCCATTCCCTTTTGATTTCACTGAAATATCTGTGAATAAAGTGAAAGTGTAGAAGTATATAATAAATACACAAATACAGAGAATGACCATAAAGGTACACAATAACAGTGAGAGAACTTTGAAATCAGCAAATCAAGCCATTACCTGAATATTAGATACAATGGAATGAGGCCTGTGGAGTTGACACACAAATGTTCAAACTCTTGCTATATGAAAATTCATTAATTACCAAGATGATGCCAATACACAAGGCATTTTTCAATCTTTATTAAACTTTTTATACCCATAAAGGTATTATTGTTTTTTATCCTTTATCTCAAAATTTATGAATAACCTAACTCTTATACGAGAATTGCATTCGCCAGATTTATAGGGAATAGAATAATATAAATTATGATTATTAGTCCCGGAAAACTACAACGATGGTAGTGGAAAATTACAGCACGATAACAAGTGAAAATATGTGAAACTCAAATATAACTTCCTGAATCTAACACTGGGAAATATACTGTTCAGTGTTTCCACAGGAAATAGAGATAAACGATTTGGATAAGCAAAAGAAAAATGTGGAGCGTCGTTACCGATAGAGAGACGTGGGGTATAAATATACCATATAACGATGTAATAAGGGAGATGGAAAAGTGAATGCTTGTAAGCAGCATTGTGTATATAGAGTTGGAGAATTGGATGCTTGTAAGCAGCATCGGATGGAGAGACTATACTGTATAACGAAGTAATAAGGGAGATGGTAAAGTGAATGCTTGTAAGCAGCATTGTGTATATAAAGATGACGAATTGAATGCTTGTTAAGTAGCATCATGCAACGAGAGTTGGAGAATTGTATGCTTGTAAGCAGCGTCGTAATAATTGACTGGGAGATTTAACGTTTTGCAAACAGTATTATAATAATACGATTGTGATTTCAATACTTGTGGCCCCCCGAGTTGTATATGTCAAAGCTTGTGTTTGGCAGTACAATATTGTAATAAACACCGTATATTAGATATAAACGTGTGTTATATCATACCGTACGATTGAGTGTGTATTAACCATCGTATTACATTTGTTTTACGTAACCTTCTGTGACAGACCGGACGAGTCGTCCTCTGTCAGCGAGAGTGTATTTTGTAGCGGCTAACACCAAAAACATAATACCATCAAAATACAGACGTTACAACGGGTAACAATAACTCAGCCGTTACAGATTCACTTCCATGCAATTTCATACACCAAAGTGATTAATTTTTACTATCAACTGGATGGCATGGCTGTTTCAATCATATCTTCCTGTATATTCTCCAGATAAGCAGGGATGTCTTACTGTACTTTATGCTACCTCCATTCGACCAAATTGCCTCCCAACTCCACAGCCCTTATTATAATGATTTACCTTTACTTACCTGTTTGTACAGGAATACTGACTTTCAACAGTCCCATTGTTGATGGATGACAATCGATTGTTAAGTGACTATTTTTCACTCCTTCAGTGAAAAGGCAATCGCTGATACTCATGCCTGCAACAAAACAAAATTTGTAAATTTGTGCTGATGGTGTACCATCCACAAAATCTTATAAAACATGTCACAGAATCATTCTTGACCATGCTCAGCACCACCGCTTCACTAAGGCAATAAATATATAGTTCATTAATTTTCATCATCACCATGAGTGAATAAATGAAAAGGGAATGACCAAATATGTGTGTTTATGTTATCAGATAAAAAAATGTAGTCTAAATATTCTCAAAATTTCTTCGACCCTAGCCTTTCGAATTCGATTACGAGGAGAATCGATTGTGATTCAACTATTCTGTGCCGATTGCAAGAAATCTAGTCGATGGCAACAATTTCATAACGACAATAACTTCATATACTCAAGTCCGATGAAGGTAGAATGACCCCACTATCCAGGGCCTATGAGAGGCGCTGCAGGGTGAGGTCTGGGAGCTGAAAGAGAGCCAGGAATTTTCTAGTCTTAAGAATTTATTGCATATTTTGTACCTATTATAAAATTCCTCTCAGAAGCCATGTCACTTTACCAACACAGAAAATAATAACAGATAGGTTCATACCGTTCGATGCAAAAACTTGCAACTTATCGGCATCATGCAATATGTTAGGATCGTTAGTTTCAGCCTGTAATTCAACATTACTGACATTCACAATCACTCTCCCGAATCGTTTAATCGTTTTCTTCCAGTGCATAGACTCTGATGAACCAATTGTGTGCATATTACAGTTACATTTTTTAGAGAAAGGAGACTTTGCGAGTCTGTTACTGAAATAACTCAAACCAAATCTTCTTACTAGTGTATTTTGTAAATGCATATTCACAAAATATTCTGAAAATGAATAGGAAGAAATAATAGGTTATTGTGGTTTAGCTTAAATTGACCAGTTATTATGAAACAAAGCCTTCATCCAAGCAGGCTCTTCTGCATAATGAACCATTCAGCTATGCTTGGAGGTATATAATCGAGCTTCATGAATAGGATAAGATGGTTCACAAACTTCAGATCAAACAGATTCTCCTCTGCGGTATAACAATACGGAAGTACGTCCGATACCATCACAAAAGTTTCATCGGGGAGATAGTTATGCCACCATACTGTTGAAGCATGTTATTGAGGCCATTACCTGTTATTATTATTATTTCCTAACTAACTTTTAAATACTGTACAGGCATAGTATTTAAAGACTATGGTGCAGGTAAACCACCGATTTTCTAACAATGCATGGTCCGTAATTTCTTAAAGTCTGGAAAAATATGAATGACTTACATTATATACACTGTTAATAAAACTAACATTTTTATAAACGATAAACTATTTGAACTGATGTTTTCCAATGCATGTTTTATTTCACAGTTATATTGGTAGTTAATAAAAGTCCATGTTATTTCTAAGACATAGGATAAATGAAATTGTTGGATGGTATTACATGAACTGTTCTAGGAGAGCTGAGAACTGAGGGTGACGAAAAATCGGCAGTGAACTTGTATTCTCAAATAGAACATAAGTTAGTTATGCATTATGTGGCATTACAGAACTTTGAAGCCAATCGCAGCAAATAACTAGAATTGTACACAATTATGCAGCCCCCCCATTGTTGTCAATTGTAAAGTTGTCACATCCCCA
>QXVX01001413.1:0-48490 GCA_013436065.1 Halocynthia aurantium | reverse complement strand
TTTGAATGTAATGATTTTACCATTCGAATAAATGCATTTTAGTAAAAAATTTGATAAAGCGGTTGCTCTCCTGTAGAGCTAATTAATTACAATATGGAGTGAAGTGGATTCTTTGATAAACTTTTGCATGGCAAATTCACGCGAGTGGTTTTTCATGGTCATCAGTTTTATGATTTAATTTCAACCTTCCATAACAAAACAAAGGCATTTAACAAGCTCGTAATCCACGCCACATCTTGTAGGGACATTATTTTCTCCGAATTAAATGAACTAACGCCAACACTGAACCCATGTCACCTATAGCTCGAAGCGTGCAGCATTACGTCATCATTGTTTATGTCGTGAAAAAAGGCACGGAGTGACCTTGTACTACTGTAGTTTTGAATATCGTAAAGGAGATAGTTTAGCTGAGACCTTATAGTATTTTCCAGAAAGAATAAAAGGGAAGTATTTCTTCGAACTCACTTGCAAATATATAGATTAAATATGTTTGTTTGCAAATGATAAATAGGTAGGCGATTTGTAAAAGTACAAACTTAGTTATTTTTAGCTTTACAGCTATATATTCTTAAATCATTACAACATTGCTTCTAGCAAGTTTGATTTGTTTTAAAAGAGTTCTATATAGCCGCAAAATAATGAACGTTGGAAGGAAGGGATGACTAAAACTAATTTGCAGAACCGAGTAGTAGAAATAGGGATTTTCCTCTTCGCATTTTAGTGACTTTCGTAACACAGTCACAGTACATACAGATTCACTGACAAACCTGTGGAAATTACACATTTATATATAGCAGTTACAGACAACATTATTCAGCAAATAAGGCTCAGCCTTGGAAATAATTTTAGTAGTCATTTCTCATTCAAAGATTCAGTAGGTAACCATTAAATAAATTTTACTATGGTCCAAATTGTTGAAATCTAGTAGTTGGTATACAGCTCGGTGGATAAATTATTATTGTTTATTTTTGAGGTCAAAATCTAGACTGGTAAATTTATAGCTCTGGGTAAAGGGAGCTACCACATGGCTTCACCATCAGAAGTAAAGAAAGATGCCGTCTTCCAACAGGCTCAAGAGATCTTCACCCAAATGGAGCCTGAAGTTATCTATATGGTGCTTTCAGAAATGGATTTCAATTGTAAGATATGACTTACATGCTGTAGTGTCTAGTAACCCACATTCTACCTCACTTGTATGTATCGACTGATTATCTTAGCCTAAAAATATAATCAGATTAATAACCAAGTAATCTTGTTTGCATTTCCGTAATAAGATTCTGAATTCTGTAAGCTTATGAATATATCAACTTGAGTTCATATAACTCACTGCTTCACCTTTGTTTATTTTATTTTCAAGTGGATGCAGCTATGGAGAGTTTGATAATGCTCAGTCAAGCTAGTGAACAAGATGAAGGATGTAAAATAGGTAAATACTCTTCCACTATTTTTCAAAATTGTTTATTCATCTTTCATTTAACCCTTTGCATTTCAATATGAGCAGATGAACCAACTTCAAACAAAAGTAGACATTCGCAAAGTACGCATCAAGTCAAAGATGTGAACCCGACCAAGAATCTTGATGTCTCTCCACAATGCCCTATATATAGATCTTACTATGGTCAGCATAACTCGCCCAATGATATGCTTGAGGATGTACCATTGAAAACCATGTATACTGATTTTACCAACAACGAGCCATCATTAGCTTCCAAAGATATGTTTGAAACAATGCCACCAAGGATGTCAGAGAATCCTTGGTCTTTGACAAATTTCAATGCACTTTCTGCATACAGCACCAATGAATCTTCTGCAGGAGAAAATAGCAGTAAAAGTGAAGAGAACGTCATAAAATTTGACAATATGCTTTTAGATATGAACTCGATAGAACAGCATGAGCAGATACCTTTAAGCAGGGCTGTTTCCAAGAAATTAACTAAAGTGCATGACAGCAGGAAGAGATGTGAAACAACCTCTGTTGCATCTGAGAAGAAAGCTCCTGGTGTCACTGGACAAGATGGTTACTCATGCACGGATGAGGAAAACAAACTCACTCATATCGTGACTCAAGGCCAACATGTGCTCTCAGAAAGAGGCTCTAACATAATGCAATATATCAAAGTTAGTGCTTTGTTGTTTTTTGTTGTCATTTTTATTTGACAAGATATATGAAAAAAAAAATTTTATGCCTTATTCTCTCTGGTCTTCCATTACAGAGCATAGATAAGGATTATGCTGTAATGCTAGCTAGAGAGATTAGACTATATTCAAAGGTTATTATTGTTAATAAATATACCTGACCTAATAAAGAGTCCTGCTCAACCAGCAACAACCAGTTGATTCTAACCAAATTTGAATTCTATATTTTATCCGTCTGTTGTATCAATTAGGAACCTGAAGACAGTGCTGATGAAAAAGTGATGAAGGCTGGAATGAATGAGTCATCCAAATATCTAGAAGGTAAATTTCTCACTTAAAAACAAGGACCCGTTTCAACCTGGAAAACCTTTTTATTTAAGGATATTTATTTAATGTTGTTCGATGTTGAGAGAGTCCTGAATCATCTGAATAACGAAATTAGTGAAGCTCTGTCTCATTACTATCTCAACACTGTCTAACAGTCATAAGTGGTGTGGTAGTTTGGCGGTTGTGATACCAGTCATAAGTGCAAGCGGTTGTTAAACAACGTGGTCATTAAGTGAGGAGTACAGTACCTGTATATCGTGTATATAAAAATATAAGGCATCTTTGGAGATGATTTAATGCATATATCACTTCGTGATAAAATGCAGGAAATGACTCAATAAGGTTACTGTTAACTAGGTACCTCATGTATATAAGCATGTAGTTATCTATATATGTCACCGATAAGTAGGACCTCTTAGTTCACATATCTGTTCTCAGAATTTCTCTGAAAAGCATTTCCTGTTAGCTGCAGATAACACTCCGTAATTTCCCCTCCCTACATTTATTTTTCCGAAAAGATTATCTTCACTTGTAGAATATTAGCTAAAATCACCTCTGCAAAGCGGATGTATTGAGAAATATTAGACGGTGTTGAGTGAAATGATCTCTAACTGATTCATTGAACTAAAACATAGTAAAGGTTGCATTTGTCCATGTATTTGTTGTCGGGCTGTAGTGGAAGATCCTTGCAAACTCAGGTTGAAATTGATTGCTGTTTTATCAGGCTAGTTTGTTTGTACAAGTTGTTGAAGACTGTTGTTAGTTTGCTATCTCGACGTTTGTGCCAAGTATACTAGTATACTGAGCAGTTTTGCAAGTGAACAGTTAGTCAAGAGGTTGCTTAGCAGGAAGAGAAGTGCCTACTTATTTTTTTAAACAGATTTTGTGCTATATTTCAATATATGACTAGGTACTTAGTTAATTCCTGTGTAATATTCAGATTGAATGACTGTATGTTCCATGTAACTGTTTTATATTTAACAGATTTAGTTGATGACTTGTCTGAAGACTGTGAAAATTCCGAATCTCTGATCGAAGACATTGATATAAGCGAAACAGCTAAGAAGGTGAATTGAGTAAGACAAACCAAAACAATGCATGCAAACCTTTTGGGCAATAAAGAATTATAGGTTACTGTATGGAACTCATAGCGGTATCAGTTTCAAAAGCTTAGGTACATTAAGGTGACTATTAGGTTGATGCAAACTGATTTGAAAATCTGCCTAATTCTACATATTCAAATATATCTCTATAACTTAGTTAATTTTACCTGGAAATGTCACAGCTGCAATACAATTTTCCCTCTAATTTTTAGTAGTCACTGTGCCCAAGAAAGCCTGTGGTTTTCAAAAATTGGTAAAAGTATGTGCGCACTGTATGCAATAAGTATACTTCATTATTTATAACATTATTTTTTGGTAAGTAACCTTCTGTGAGCACATTAATCTTCTTTGTTCATATTCAGTGATTTCTATTTCTAACATATTTTCTGATATTTAGTTGGTGATCTCGGTATTATCATACACTGGTATCGGAGCTCTCAATGGTGTAAAAATGACATTCTGTGGTAACGGAAAACTGCAGCCATCATCGGTTCTTGGAATGCATCCATCTCCTGATCCTGCGAAGCTCTTTTCCAAATTCAAAAAGTATGTGTCACTTTGCGCTATATTTGGTATGTGTGGATATACTCATGACATAGATATAAAAGCAGAGGATGTATACAAAACTACCTACACAATCTTCAGCAATTTTTCTGTGTCATTGTATTTGTAATATTTGTCAAGCCTTTTCGGAAATATTTTTTTTCATGAATCATAATAAGGCGGTGGTATTGAATACTTTATTCACATATTGCTTTTTGCAGGGAACCAAAGGCAGTTTTTATGAATGAACCTGTTGACATGATGTCAGGTAAGGAAAGTTCTAGGGAAGACGCAGTCAGCTTGAAAGAATCTTTCGACAAAATACGTGTTGCCGAGCTTGAACCCGCTTCTGACGATCCTGGAAATAGTAAACTGAGCGAATCTAAGCACACTGATGATAGCAAGAATGGAGAAGATGCTGTTATCAGTCCGACAGTAGCCACTCAACTTAAACGACTAGATACGTTGATAGACGAGAGCTTGAAAGAGAATCAAAAGCGGGAAAAGAGTCAAAGAGAGCAAAAATCATTGGAACTTGAGAGGAACAGTAAGACGCAAATACTAGATTTACATGAATCTGAATCTGGAAAGAGATCTACAGAGGAAAGCAACAATATCACGAGTAATACCTCTGAGCCCATTGGTAGACTTGATGATTTTACTTTTGGTCTCGATACAGCACAGGCAAAGGAAGCAGATATCAGTAAGATCAGCAGATCTGATTCTTCTGTTGTGGCAAAACGAATGCCGAATGACAATATTAAACCTGCTACCAACCAATGGTCTTTCATCGATCCACCTTTTCTGAGACGTATGAACGATGTTGCTATGTCACCTGGCTTACGGTTACCCAACCATAGTCGTGGAAGCCAGGGTGGCATTAGAATGCCAGTACATGGTGGCGTGCCGGTATATGCTCAGAACAGAATGTATTTTCAACAGCCGGTGTATTGCAACGTCCCTCCAGGTTTCTACCAAACGCCTCAGATCAATCCTTACATTACAGAGTCTTATTTTACACCCAGTATGCCTGATCCAGTGATTTTACATCAGCAAGCAGTTATAAGACCTCCTCCTCCGCAAGCATCGGAGATTAAAAAATCCCAGTCGGCAATTATCGTGTCATCAACTCCGCAGCCTGATGCCAAGGTAAAGAAGTCTCAATCTCAGTCTGCAGTGCACACTGTACCGCGACCCAATCTGATCGCCAATGGTGTAGCTAAACCTGCTCAGAAGATCATGTACATCTTAAGAGGATTACCAGGTAGTGGAAAGTCAACATTGGGAAGAAAGTTAGCAGGTTGGTATAATTTTTTCTGTCCATTTACCCATACTGTTTAAAATTATGCCTATACATAGGTCTTCCAATACTGAAGTGTAAATTTGAATCTTAATCCATTATGCTTGGATATTTTATTATTTTAGCTATAGCCTCGGAGCTATAATGTGATGTTATTTTAGGTAAAAGTGGAAGAGTCTTGAGCACAGATGACTTTTTCATAACTAAATCGGGTCGCTACGAGTTTGACATCAACTTCATTGGCGAAGCTCACGAATGGAACAAAAATAGAGTCAAGAAATTTGTTCAAGAAGGTATTTTGCAAATATCTTATCTTTATGCTGAAGCTGAGACATTCGTGTATGAAGCTGAACATTCATAGGTCCAACCACTAATCATTCCAGAGTGATATAATCACCTTTCATGTATAATACACCAAACCCAGCATCTGCACTAATCTGTGTTTACTAACAACACGATTTTGGTTTGCCAGGCTATGTAATTTCTCGTATTAGTCGATCTCGCCCTCATGTTGCGAGTGTGACAGGCATGTTTTAACTTTTCAGGAATGAGCCCTGTTGTCATCGACAACACCAACATGACTGCTTGGGAGATGAAGCCATATGCAGAGATTGCGGTCAGGCACTGTTACCGTGTTCAGATCAAAGAACCTGACACTCCTTGGAAATACAAAGGCACGTTTGCAACTATATGAGCAGTCAGTAGTTCGATAAGATTATATTAGAACTTAAAATCATAATTTGGACTATGAAGTTAGTTCTTTGAAGTAATGAAACATATCTTCTTATATGTAATTATACATGCTACATTGTTGTCAGCCCTGTGGGATGATTCAAGACATGGAAATACATCATTTTTAAGTCATATTAGTTATTAGTCAAAATATGCTGCTGAAGAATCAATGTCACACTGTTTTATTCCCTAATTTTTTTACCATTTCAGTGTGATTGGTTACATTTAAATCAATTTATAGCCCTCAGAGATCACACCTATAGCATGTCGCCGAAAAACCTAGCCCAATCATTTCTTATGCGGGGGGCTAGAGGGCAATGACAGTTAAGATATCCGTGCTGTACGTGTTTCTATCCTAGGGGCAATAGGCTATACCGTGTAGCTCGTAATAGCCTCAGTACGTAGTAGGCTATAAGTTTAGGTCTGTGAAAGCACACTATGACGTTCGTTTACTAATTGGTCTTTTGTAAACTATATATTAATTCTCCTTTCTATCATTACTCTCTTCCAGCTAGAATATGTGCTCAGAAAAATTCACACGGAGTGCCTTTACAAACCATCAAGAATATGAGGTTGAAGTAAGTGTCAGTACTTTCTCCTTTCCCTATCTTCAACTTAAAAACGAATCCCTTCACAATAAGTAAATAACTTTATTATCTTGGGGTAGAGCTGAATAGGAGAGTAACAATAGACGCATTGTCTACCGCCTAGAATTAGACATTTGTAAGATGTGGTTGAAATTATGCGTGAATAAAGAAAACTTAAGCCGGTTCGCTTATTTTGATTTGGTCTTTATTCTAGCAAATAGCGGATCAACTATACAAGAATTCACTATCATGTATAAACCACATAATCAGATATCTACTTGCAGTAATAAACAAACACTAGCACTGTTTATGATCAAACATAGATTAGACTGATGAGCGTTAATATTTCGCGTTCTCGAGATTATAATTTCAAAGATTTGGTAAATCAAATATTTCACAATTGGGAATATCGCACTTGTGGATGCGAACCTATATCGATATGACATAGGAGTTGGGACTAGCTTAGATATCTTGGCCGCAGTGTAACTTTACAGCATTGAGTTACACTTTCATTAAGGTATCATATTAACTTCGCATATTTCGAAATTTAAACCTTGCTACATATTTAAACTTTATCATTCCTTATAAGGCAATGAAAGAAAACTACTATAAGCCTTTATCGTAATGGAATACTCAGTGTCATGTGATACCTTGTAGTATTTTTGTTACTAATGTACCATATTCTAATTTCTGTAAAAAAGTTTTTCAATAAAACCTCATCCCCATGTACAGTGTGGGTATTTAAAATAAATTCTTCATAATTGAATCCTAAACCATTCTGAATTACTCGCAATAAATTTTATTCACATGTCATGAATAAAACAAGCACACAACGGCCTATGCGAATTGAGGCGCTCCGTAATTACTATGCGATGTACTTGAAATGTAAAAGTGTTTTCAAATAAACCATTTTGAAGATTTGAAACAAAGATAAGAAAAAATCATAAAATACACAGAGATTAGAGATGAAAATAAGAGATCTTCGACTGACTCACGTCTAAATCGACTTTTGATCGATCATTAAATGCTTATTGGGGTCGTAAGGTTGTACATTAATGTATAAAACAACCCTGTTTAACTGTGTTTCATGCACTGGATTATTATAATGACAGTTTTCAAAAGATACATGCTTAAAATATTTTTCTTCACCGCTGTAAAAATATGGATACGAAAAAATACTTGCGTAATATATATTCTCAGCGCTGAGTCACTTAGCATAATATGTAATATGTTTTTATTGCAGGTATGAGCCAGATATTACTGTTGAGAAACTGCTTTTGTCAACTAAAGTTGTCGCTGGGAGCCAGCCTTTACCTGAAAAGAAGTCCTATCAACTGTCAAGACCAATGCACAGCATGACCATTCCAAATTCCAAGCCAAGTAATGTGGATTTCAATAAAAGTGACAAATTGCATGCGCAAAAGCAAACCAATGTAACTGTAAGTTCTACCGCCACTCAATCTCTGAGACCCGTATGGAAAAATCTTCAAACCGCTGAACAAGTACAAGGTTGCCAGCCTAAACAAAATGTATTGAATCAATCTAAAAATGCCTTTGTTCCGAACCAGCTCATCAGCAACGGTAAAAAGGTTTTAGATTGCTATGGTAGCCCGTCATCTAACAACGATATCCCATTATCTTGCTCTACTCCTGTTTTCACTGTACATTGCTCATCTAAAGAAAGTTTGGTCCCGAATTTGATGGATGGTAAAGCGAATGTAACATCGATGATCAGCGAAATACCTTTAAAAGCAAAAAGAAAAGATGCACATGATAAGGTCAGTGAGATGACCAGTGTGAAAGGAAATAAAGTTATGTCCGCAGATACTGCATTTGCTCCCGGATCGAAGAGAGAATCGCGATCGGTTCATCACCCGAAAAAAAATCATCTCGGATTCACCGAAAAGCAAAGACCGAAATCACTGTCACCTAGGGGACGAAACAAAGCCAAATCATTAGTTGCTGAGCATAGATTCCCTTTCAAGAAAACCAATGAAGATAAAGCGTCTGGGAAGCAACCTGGAAATAAGCAATCTATTATAAAATCTCATACAGAAAATGGCAACGCCCAATCGAATCGAATCCGTCAAAAATCGAATGAAACCGCAAGCAAAAAGAAAACCGAGCAAGAACATGAGAAAGAGGGGGACATGCAAGATCATAATCTGCAGACGAAATGCAGTAGCCAATCAGAAAGATTCGATCAAAAAGGAAAAAAAGATACAGGATTATTATCTCTTGACGCAAGCATAGTGATTTATGAGCTTTCTTCGGCTAAAGAGGTTCCGCTCAGCCGCCCAAAAACAGAAGAGCCCGATGGTACATCAAGTTTGAGGCATATCGAACGTAAACATGTGGATAATGCAACGGGGAGTATAGCTGATGAAAGCAAGCTTGTTCATCTATGTAAAGGTACCTTTCTTGACAAGTTTATGGTGATAGTGTAGCTATGGTGCCATGCTCGGATAAATAATGTTCTATTTTTAGCCAAATGCTATATGTTTACGATATGGCCAACACCCTTTCCTCGTACCTCTGTATATAAGTTGGCAAGAAACTAATAATTTTAGATAATAGTTAGTTTCAAAATTAGCACATTGCGACGAAAAAAAAAACGTTCTGTTGTCCTTATTTTTGCCTTTTTCCGCTCAGATTTCTCTCCTCCCACTACTGTTATAAACATAGTGCCGCGTTTTGAAGATGCTAGTTTGAGGGGAGAGCTGTAAAGATGAAATCAAATAAAGCTGTTTTGAAGTGGATGTCAGTGTGTCCGAAATATGATGTCTTTTCATTAACTAAAAGTGTGAAATGTCGTTCAATAATAGTTTGTGACCAAATCACGAATACCCCGAACACATGCTTAACTAAATGTGCTTGGGCTTTTCAGTACCCAATTTCGATGTTATAATAGAATTTAATGTAGTTAAACCATGGACTGAAATGTTAATCAACGTGTGGTTACAAGGAAATGTGATTTGACTCATATAATGTCAAAATGTTTTTATAATAATAATTAATAAATCTTTTTTTTGGGTTGTCAGAAAAAGCTCTCACCTATAAAGATCCCGCTGGTAAAGTGGGAGCTCGTCGTACCAAGTTGGCAGCTGTGTTCCAAACTCAGCCATTGCTTCCCGAGGAAAGTAAGAAAAAGATTGTCAGTTGTAATGATTGGGGAGCTCTCAGTCCTGTAAGAACAGGATCTTCATCCGTGAATTTAGTTGATGAAAACTCAAACGCAGAAGAAAACAACACGAACATCCATCGAAATTCTTTTCTTCAAGAGAGGTATTGATCTTTGCGTCTGATTTTTCTTTTTAAGCTAATTTAATTGAAAGTAAACAAGCGAAAGAAAAACATCGCGCCCGGTCGGGTTTGCGCATTATTTTTAGCAATGAGTAATGCATTTGTTTTCTTACGCACGAAGTGTATGTATGTGTGAAGTTGCAGCTCAAACTAATGAATAACGAGATATTCGACAATTTCAACAGGTCTAGATGTAAGCTGATTGCCTCAGGCAACCGACCTGTGATCTCGAGTCGGTCTCATTGTAGGCGGCTGTGACATATAAATAGTGTGTGCCACTTGAGGCTCGGGAATGCCGCGCTTAATTTTTAACAAGCATTCCTTAATTTTTAGCTACTGTGGACATGATTAGATATAGACTATAGAGACTTCCTCCTGTACGTGAATAACCAGCATAACTTACCTTAGGACAACCAGATTGGGAAGAAGGATATTAAAATTCCCAGTTGTGACACTAATAAAACCATATGTTCATATGTGGGCGCTGGGTGGAAACAGCATAGCATGTACATATAGAAGAAAGAGTTCTGATCTTTTTCATATTCTTTCATAGTGTATTACTGTCGTGGTATTAGTAATAACTATAATTATTCAGGGTGATCCTGGAAGAAGACAAAAGCAGTCAGACTGAAATGAATGACCTTGTCTTCGCCAACAAAGCAAGTTCTTGTAAGACAGAGCTCCCTGACGGCATGTTCATACTTTCTGGAAGAGGCGATCAGTTCGTGCCTAAGTCAGACATCAGAAGCACGAACGACTATTTTCTAAATCAGACAGTGTTGACGTTCGATAAAAGTTCAAGCACAAAAGAGATGGAAGAAGACTTACAAGTGAGAATTTTCATTAATTGAATGTTATGTATTTTATATGGGTATGTATACATATTTAGTGACTCCATGTAGTATAGGCATTCACAAGATAGGTGATGAGATGAGAGAGGGGGGGACAATGGGGAAATATTTATACTCTCATGTTACTAAAACAGCAAAAAAAGCTAAAAGTAATTGGTATAATGGGTTAAGTTTTAGTTGTGAAATTTATTCTCTTGTTAGACTATATAGTACTTAGTTTTCCTTGGGAATTGGAAGTTAAAGAGTTTCTTTTAATCAAGAACGATACAACAATGTTACCTTATTGATAACCATCACTAATGGTCTCCTGTGAATAAACAATTTTAAATTCCTGGAATGTGTTGCTGCATGGTTGATATCGTGTCCGATTCATAACCAGTTTATCACTGAATAACCTCAGCATTGATAAATGTTCTGATGGTTTTGATTACAGTTTGTATTATTAAGTGATGAAAAAAAGTGGATTTCCATCAAATTTTATATATTGGAACTATTGTAAAATATTTCAGATTCTAATTTTTCAGGATTTTAAATTCTGTAATGTCCATCTCCATAAACTGCCTTATTTTTTAAACAATAATACTTGAATTTCACGCCGTATATCTATGTGGGGAAGATCAAACAGCAACAATCACTTCTTCAATCTGCCTTGATGCGGTTTACACAACATTCTTGTCAAGCGGTCATTAACCTGTACACACAACCTATAATTTTCTTCCTATAAAAGGGGGTTTTAATCAAGATGTTAAGATTCTAGAGTTGATATTGTAGCTATCACAAGCTGTCACGGAATAATTATCTCTTTCACAAGAAAAAAGAAGAACAAATCACTCATGATTTGGATACACTAAAATTGCTATTCGATGACCTGCCCGCCGACAAATTGCATGAGGTTTATCAAGACTGCAACAGGGATCTAGAATGGACTTCCAACATATTGGCCGAATCTTCAATGTTCGGGGATGCTTCATTCACCTCCAAAAAGTTTGACAGTAAATCATTTACAGATGAAGGTAATCCTTCACCTTCTTACAAACTTGTACACTTGTTACTGTGTTTACTCCCTTTCACTACAGACTTTCACTTTATATCCACAAGAATTAAAAAAATTAAAGAGATATCGTACATTTGCGTTGCAGAAGAAGCAACTGCGCCAAAGATGCCATTTGAACCTGAATTCCCCATTGAATTGCCAAGAGAGAACTTGAACAACCAAGACACTTCTAACATAGCTTTGGATGTTAAGGAAGCTATATCTATGGCATCTGCTACCTCTAGTGCCTCTGGAGCATCAATTAAAAATAACAAGAATTCTGTGAATATAAATTCAGAAGAATTGGCATCAACTGCATTTGATGAAATAGGTGCGTCTTTTCTTTGAGCGTGGATAAAAGTCGTACTCTGTAATTAAGGACTTTTCGAAATTAGAATTTCAATTCAATTGGAATTGCTGTTCAGTAAAAATTTACCAAGGCAAAACCAGAGCTGTTGTTGCTTGCAAATGTTTCTAAATTGATATTGATTAATAATTTCTGATGGAGAAAATCTAAATCTTTGATAATGAGCCCACACTTGAAGCATGATTGATTGTTAATTGCTGCTGAGTTGTTAAATATGAGGTATTGTTTTTGACCAGATCAATCCCTTTCCCTCCGCCTCACCAAAGAATTTGTTCACACAATCGCTGGATCTTTCGGAGGACTGCCGTCAGAGACAGACAGCACCGCGAAAAATGGCGGGAAGCCCAAAGGCCAGCCGTACGGAAGTTGCTCCATACGAATTGACATGACACTTGCCAAGCAAATTCATGAACTGTGGGTCACTGCTGCTGAAAAAAAGAAAGAAATGCAAGTGGGTGATGATGTATATTGTATCATTTTGCAGAACACACTTTGATCATGAGTTTCCTTCGGTAATGACCAATCTCATATGATTTTTCATTGGCCAGAAAGCATATCGTGAATTCCAGCAGAGAAAGATGAGACACGCCATGCAGATGCAAATGAATGATGATCAGATGCGAACTTGGGAATTAGATGAAGTCAAAAGACTTCAGGAACAATATGAACAAGATGAAAAACTAGCTAGGAGGTGAGGTTTAAATGTAGCTTGAAAAAGATTTGTGTACTTGCTATGTAAGGAGCAGATTTTTTTTTAATTCTTGTTTTCTAGTATTTCACAATACCCTTACCTAGAAATTGTGACCATTGCATTATGATATAGTGGTTGTGAAAATTGGCCCCTATTGTGTACACACATTGGTTAGATTTCAATGATTTGTGAATATGGTCTTGATTTTGCGTAGTAACGTTTATAACTTGTCAAAGCCTGATGTAGTGTGACATTGTAAACTTGTTATGAGTCATCCACTTCTCCTATCTGCACATTTCACAAATAAGTACAACAAAGTGCTAATTTTAGTCTTCAAACATCTCTTTGTCATATGCCTCGGTATTCACGCATAAATAATCATAGATTTGTACAGATAATTTGCTCTAATGGGTTTGAACTTATGAATGACCCAGACAAGATAGCATATTGTGTGCTTTGATGTACTTAGTGAGGTTTATTGAAGCCACATTGGCTTATTTTTTCTTCAGACTTCAAATGGCTGAAGACCGTGGAGAATCAGAATATCAGAAACCGCCGCTTGAAACTGAGGTGGGAAAAAAAGGCAAGAAGAAAAACGGTTCAAGCAACAGGTTGGGTTCATAAATGGTTTAGCGATAACGACCAATAAAATTTGAAGTAATTTTGTTCGAATTTATTATCTGCTCGCTGTAGAGAAGAGACTCCGAAGCACCAAGCTGGCAACGGTAGTTTCGGAACGCCTAGTTATAGTAGGTATGTGCAGTGCAGAAAGGCATCTTCTCTCTAGTATTTCATTAGTAAGTGGAATAATGTGTGTTGATTTTCTTTGTGCAATGCAGAAGCGATAACTTATGCCTTAATGAAAGCGCCTCTTACACCCCCACGTCCACATCAACCTCCTCGTCCAATGCGTGGCAGAATGCATGTAAAGAAATTTCATCATCAGAACGTAAGTATAGTAAAATAATTTCCTTGATTTTGATAATAGTTGATGCAAACCATATAATAGAATATTGATGGTTTGTTCGCTGCATTCATTTGTACTAAATCATTTTACAGCAAAATCATTGCTTGAAATAATGATGGACGAAACGGCTGCTGAAGAGTCTGAACAAAGACAAAGAGAAAAGGTATAAAAATATTTTTCTCAGTCAGAAGTCTTCACATTTTCTCTTACCAATCATTCACTAGGAATAAAGGAAGGTTAACACAGTAAATATTTGAATGTTTGTAATTCACTTATCAAATCCAAGATGTGATCTCGATCAAGATATGCAGCCAACATATGTGTATTGTATGTATTGATTTACAGAAATGGGAGAGTTCTGACTTTGCAACACAGATGAAGCGAAAAGAGCTGCATGGCATGTATCATGGACTTCCAGCTGAATTGCTAGATGATATATTTTGTGTAATTATTCCTTATTTCTCTACTTAATTCTTTACTCACAAACCAGTTGTATACTTTTCTGTAATGAACTCAAATGTATCCCAGGCCAATAATGAACAACTAGATTCCACTGTGTACGCAGTTAACTGTCTTTGGCTCGAAGATTCTCCACCTCCCGCATCCGCGATGACGCAGGTTGCGAGAGAGAAATACAACAATCAAATTATTGAGATGACGAAGACAGAGAGTTTGATGAAGGATGGTTTAGTGCCAGGAATTTCTGAGGTATTCAAAAAAAATATATTCAGGAGGGTTTGTATTAGAATTTTATGGGACATGTTAACATGTTCCCCATAAGCTTAAAAACATATTTAACCCATTCTTGGTAGTGGTCATATAAACAACAATAACATCAATAACCAGAATCTTGAACATTGAAGCTTGAATACATATCCATCTACACCACAGTATTTATCAAGTTCTTTTGTATTGCATGTTCTCTACAAATTATTAATTGTGATTGTAACCAAATTTTATTTTGTATCCTCAGCCTATGATCAGCAGCAATCCATCTGCACCCAAGGACAGACCCATATTCGATATTTCTCCTGAATCGTCTTGCTATGAAGACCTGAGGGCAGAAGCTAACCTTCACAAGTATGTGGAAAATAATTTCCTTAGCTTTTAGTTTTCTATAACACACCGCTTTACTCACCGAGGTTAGGAAAATTATTTACAACATGTTAGCTTCCACTATTTGGATTTCATTTTATAAAAATTAATGTACATATATACATATATTCTATAAGTCTTTAGTTATTCCTGAAATTACTAGTAACTATGTCAGCTTAGCAGTTCAATAGTATTTATGCAGAGGTCAGTGCAGGGTTTGTGCTCTTGTCCATAAGTTTAGCATTTGAAATCCCAGAGTCGCATTCATTATTATGTCTCATCCAGCATGAATACAGATTTACTCATTCAAACGGTTTTTATCACTTATGTGTTTTGTGTTATGTTAACAGAAATCAAATGGAGGAAGCTTTCAAGAAAGCTGCACTCGCATTTCAGCAGAAGAAGCGCGCTGTATCAACTTACTATGCTCACCAAGGACATTTGCACCGAATGAGATTTAAAGAAGCGAATAAACGAGCGGCTGAAGTCATTTACAGACAGAAGTAGACAGTAGCTCTTATATATATATATATTTTGCTGTCACTAGATTGATAAATATACTTCGTTTCAATTTGTTTAGGAATATCGGTCGAGAAGAACGTAACGAAATTGACTTGCATGGACTGCATGTAACCGAAGCGATCGCAAAATTGTCACGAAAATTGGCAGAGAAAAAAAGTAGTTCGTCACCACACATATATATTATTACAGGGAGAGGTAATGATGTAAAACCTATTCCACTTCTATTACTACTATTCTGGTAGACTATGTGGCAATTTTGTTTAACTGTACAAATGTCAAATTTTGCATGCCATCATACTGAAGTTATTACTGTGTAAATTTAATACCCATTCAACTAAATCATCTTGTATTTTAGGTAGCAATAGTCACGGTGGAGTTGCTAAGATCAAAATCGCTGCGACAGAGTGGTTGACAGCTCATAGCTACGAATTTGAAGAAAAGAATGCCGGCATGCTTAAGGTGGATTTGTGAGTGATTACTTTGGAAATAGGAATTATATCGAGTTTGGGTAACAAAGAAATACGGTTACAATGAACACAAGACAGATGATGTGTAATTAATTCAGTGCATAACATCTGCTTGAAGTAAGGTGTGATAGTTACCACTGATTGTATGCAAATAATGTCCACTGGCAGTGGAGTTCATTTCAGTTGCAAGTAAAAAATATGCAGTTGAGTCTAAAATGTAGTACTATTATCAAATAGTCATTCTCCAGTGCTATTACTATAGAAAAGTTTGTCTTGGTGGTTAGAAATGGCACCGCAGCACATTAGGCCTACATATAAATTTTAAATCTTACTATCGAGGTATGGAACCTTTATTTTTGGAACACTGCTGGTAATGATTTATGGGTCAACATCAACTGGTAGTCTAGGGCCCTCTCTGTCACAATCTATTCCTCAATTTTATTAGATTCCTACATAACTGATTATACAGGATGAATGTTGCAAAAACCTAGAAAATTCCCTCTGATGTAATGTTCTACATCTCTCCAATACGTAAGCAATATGTTGGACTTCTTTTGATAACTTCATAATTCCTCTTACAACTCATGTTTAAATCCAGCAAATATTATGTAATTTCATTTATATTGTACCGGTACGAGATTGTGCACTAATCGTTACTGCAGCAATTTGTATGTAATACATAAAATCTTTCAAGGCGCACCCACATAAAGTACAGTACAACAGTACGGTTCATATTCTACACTATATCAAACAGGTGGTGTCCCTCAAAGTTATCTTTGAAATGATGCTTTTTCAGATTTATGAAATATTAATTCCAGTTGATAAGTTAATTTTCGGGCTCATTATACAAGAGGCTGATTTAGTTTTTTAATTTGTGTTACCCGTTACTATGCATTAGTACTGCCGGTCAAGGTGATGCAATTATTCCCACTGCCTCGCGATAATTTTATTGCCTGAAGTTGTTGATACATATGGAGGATTGTGATATTTTTATTTTCTAGTTTTTGAAGCAGTGGCTCGTATTCCCTATTTCTGTTGCGCACTGCTGTATATTTCATAGTTGAATAAAGACTTACTTTACAAAGAGACAAACTTTTAATACAGAACTGTTTTATTTGAACTGCTGGGGATGAGTTAACATAATAATGTGCCAAACGAGTATTATCATCACAAATATTGCATTTGCTCAAAGTACCCTTCTCATTACACTTTCATTTCTTGACTAAGGCAACTATTGTGAATTGTTGCTCGGTTGGGTCTCTCACCATAAATTCCTTGCAAACTTTGGAAGCTTCCTACAAGATTACATTACCATTATATATTGTAACTTTATAAAATGAATGCAAAGCAGCCATACCAGTAAGAATGTGTCCTCGTTGCATTCACCATGTTTCAGAGGAAAAGGTTTGTTTCCATCTGTTACAAAACTTGATGAAATTTCATGAAGTACAGAAATTAATTTATTTGGTGGTACCTACCTAATTCATAAACGTTTCCATCCACTTGAACAAAAGCTATGAAATGATGTTTGACTTCATCTTCAGCTGCTATTTCTCTTGTCTGTCCTTCTTGTGCGCTGGTTTCATGTGCATCTCGAACACTCTTTAACAAAACAATGGTATTAATTTGACTGGGAATTCCGAAGAATTGTGAATTGATACCGGAGGCTCTGAAAAAGCTGCTGTGGCAATGATATGATGTATATGTATGCTTACTACAACAAAATGTTGCAGCATGGAAAGGCTACCGAATTGTAACTGCGTGACAGCGTGCAACAACGCCGTCCGTGCCTGAGCGACATTCTTAGCTTGCAGGTCGTACAAAGATGGGCGACGTGCTGGATTTGGCCCTTGAGCCGTAGTTTGCTGACCCCTGATCTAGATCACGGGTCAGTAAACTGCCTCTCACAAAACCAATCTATTAGGCCCTCCAATTGAATTCAAACTAACTACTTTCAGTTACCATTTACATGAACTAAAAATTACAAATGAGCTTAATTAATCAGTGTTGGAGATGAAGGTAGCTCAGGAAAGATCTACAGTCTTCAGCCTATTAACCGTACCTCATTTTTTTCCAATTCGCGACCCTTTTCCTCAGGACTTGATTTGTTTGTAGAGTCAAAGTAAAGTTTGATTGATGAATTCTTTTCTGTTTTATAATGGAAGTCAACTGTAAGCAACCGTGCATTGATCCGAATGTACTTGCTCTTTCATAGTTATTGTGAGAATGTAATTGAACAATTGAAGGGCAATATTGTTACCAAAAGTTATTTTGTCTTGGTTGTTGGCTAGGCTGTGAACTAGACCGATTGTTCCACAAGCATTCCGGATTGTCTGCTTCATGAACCAAACATTTGGACTTAATGTTTGTGGCTGCGCTTCAAGTTTTGCTTTTACAACTTCACAGTATTTCGAGTACTGGAAATGCATATTAGAATAATAGTTAATGACCGGTTAACCAGCTGCTATCAAGATAACGGTATTTATATAAGACGACTTGCACACGCAGGTCTGCAATTACAATCCGAAATCTTCTCTTACATTTTCACTCATAGGGAATAACAATAATAAAGCACAACACGGCTGTCGAACCATGAACAACAGCTCTTCGTCCAGCGAACAAATGTCTTCGAATTCCCAATCTTGGCCAACCCCTAGGGCAGACATATATTTATTCATGACCTGTTATAGTAAAAATACGTTACAATTCACCTGGGTTATTTTCGATTCCAAGATCTCACTATTTCAACTTACATCTGGATTGGATTCTAGAGGTTGCCATCTCATTTCTGTATCTGCCATGGTGCTCGTCAGACATGCAAGAGTTGGATTCGGGACTTCCAAAATAATTGAACAAGTTAGGGAATTTCCGCATTAAATAAACTTTGACCTTCTTTGAATAAATATCGGTGCTGCTGCCAGGTCGGTGCGTTTTGCGCCCATTCGGGCTACCTTTCATCATCGTTTGCGCGTTTTTTTTAATCAAAAAGATACATTTCATGCAAAAAAATGTGAAACAAGTCAGTATTCTGTTATTTTTATCCATTTTTTTCGTTACGCCTGGAAATATTCATAATTCAAAAGTTTCGATGACTCGGTCATTTTCTACTAAGTCTAACATAACTGCTATAATGACGATTTTTTCAAATAATTGTTGAAATGATACAGGTTAGTATCACACGCGTATGTCCATTAGTACACGTAGGTCTTAATAGTTTTTTAAAGTTTAAACCACGGCCCTAAAAATGATATAGACCACAACTATAATAGCACTTGAGTGTTTGTTATAATTGTAGCGCATCCTTCCTCCATCGGTATCTGGAATCCCGTACAGTCATTACTGTAAAAACCTGTTTAAAACATGCAATTGCCAAAACAATTTTAAAGACATCAATATTTATGGTCGAATGATTTAATAATTGTAAAATAACTCTCTCAATAATGAGAAATAATTCACTTGGGAAGCATGTGTCAAATAAGATTTGTTTCCTGTCAAATTTTCTGTATACTAATCATATTATAAGGTAGTGTGTCAGCTATATTGGAGCAACTTCCACCGTTTATAAAATTGCTTACACAGGTTGAACTTCACTAATCAAAGCCTGGGACGAGACAGGTACCGGAGGAGCGTATCATCCAAACCAGTGAGTGCCAGTGTCAGCTATATTGGTTTAACTTCCTTCCTCTAAAATTGCTTACACATGTTGAGCTTAGTGTGACAGTGTCAGCCATGTTGGATCAACTTCCTTCTTCTGAAATTGCTAGGTAAGCTTGTATTGTGATTTGCTAACTCTCCCAATGATGACATCAAAAGTAACATATCCATATCTCTTACTGCTGAAATAACTGTTACGTCTTACATCATGTATAACCGTTTCATCTTAGCCTTCATTGCGGTTTAGAAGGACGCTCTAACAGGACAGTTCGAGCCTATAAAAGCCTGGGTAATACGTTGTGCTGGGAATACCTGGCAATTATAGTTCCCGTACTTAATTATGTTCGGGCAATCGTCTTCTTATTTGTATCATCCGAACAGTTACATATGTAACAACAAAACTATTGCAAAAATTGTTGTCTTGTGTCTCAAGTGCTTGGTTAGCATATTGAGGGATCCAGGGCTGACAGATAATTTTGTTTGCAGAAAATATTGAACTTCCTTGTTCATCATATGACATAGTCTTGAAATATGACATATCAATATATTCAGTCAGCCTTTTTGATAGGAAAAGATTCTCATGTTCACCCCCTTAACCAGACTATATATAATTGCTTCCATCAAATAGAATTTCATATAATCTGACAAAAATAAAAAAGATGTTCAGGTTTTTTATATTGTCTGGTATAATCTTGGGTGGGTTTGCAGCCAGCATACGGAGTAGGTCAAATTTTGTACTGTCGATACACTTTCGATTATATTACTATTGTTGTTTAATTTAAGGTAACGGCTCACCAGAAAGGGTGCTCGATGCTCTGCGCTTGCTAGCCTACGAAGTTGATCCAGGTTCCTTTGGTGATTCTCGCTGCAGCTGGGAACAATATGGCAACGACTATATTCCTACTGTACAAGATATCAACCAGTGCTTGGCTGGTAATTTACACTGATCTATTATCTATATCTATTTTTACCTCCTCTGTAACCATGAGTCAGATCAATTCGTAAAATCTATATCACAATATATACCATTTTATGAAGTAAATATTTTTTTTGGCAGAAACCACGACATGCGATGACTTTGACTCATCCTATTGTAATAACCCGGAATGTATTCTCGGTTATGAAACGGATTCGAATGATTGTGAAATTAGTTGCAACTGTAAAGAAGAAGGAATGTTTGAGGGTGATATCATGATTGAAAGTAAGTTTTATGATTGTTGATAAAAAATACTTAATTATACACATACTAATAAAACGTTGCCATGTTTATAGAAAGTGATGTCGAGGGACTGAAATACGAGTATGGTTTGACGCCTTTTCCCAGAGCCGCGATCCGTGATAGAAATAAAATATGGAACAAGAACATTGATAAATCAGGATCGTACATTGTTCCATATCAACTGAATGAAGGCATTAGTGAGTACCTACTTATCCTGACTGCCTCAGCACTAAGCTTGCGTACGGAATAGACCTGATAATTATACGGTATTGTGAACTTGGCAATGATTTCGAATAGACACTTTATTTGTAATACAAACTATAATAAAAATTACATAGAAGTTTATTTCTTCATATATAACAATGTGTTTATGACCATATGAGTAAGCTCTTTTTATCGCCTTTCTAGCTTCTAGCAGGAGAGCGGTCAATGCAATCAAAGCAGCCATGCAAGACATAGAAGCGAAAGCTTGTCTTCGTTTCGAGAACAAGTTGGCAGAGGATTACATTGAATTTATTGACGGACAGGGTTGTTACTCTCTCTCTGTTGGTCGGAGAGGGGGAAAGCAAAAGGTAATTTGGGAGGAATTTATAGAATTATGATTGCATTTGCAGACAACACATCATTTTTTGTAGATCTCCATCGGTAAAATGTGTGCATACAAAGGGGTTGTGATCCATGAAATAATTCATGCTCTCGGTTTCTGGCATGAACAGTCACGCCCTGACCGAGACGACTACGTGACCGTCATCATGGATAACGTCAAAAACAGTAAGTTGGAGTTGGAACTTGATTCACTCCGAGAGGAGACTGTTTGATATCAATTTTTATATCATTCCGAGTCAGTATTTTGTTGAAAAAATATTCCGAACTCCCAATAATATTGTGCACACAAAATCTTAGGACGCCTTTTATAATGGTACCCGATATATATTTGGGAAAGAAACAGGGTCCAATTAAAGACGTATCAAAGTAAATCGTTCTTTTTTTTCATTACTGAATTTTTGAGGTTGAACTTTTACTGATTAATCTTATTTTCCTAATAGATTCAAACCTCGGGTATGATTCTGCCAATTGACATTACGTTCTGAACTGAAGAAATAAATTAGCGAGCACTTCGAATGGATATTATTAGATAAAATTAATATATTATTGAGAGATAATGAATTTCAATTGCTGACAGTTCTTAGTAAATATGTAAATTTACGGTCTTGAGACTTGGTAATGAGAAGTACATAAATGAACTGAAATTGATTACCGTAAATTTCTAACTATTAAACTGTTATTTTCTCAAGGCAAAAAAAACAACTTCAAGAAGAGAACAAAGGAAGAAGTGAACTCGATGCAATCTCCTTATGATTTACGCTCTGTCATGCATTATGGCGGATATTCTTTCAGTAAAAACAAAAGGCCAACATTGCTTGACAAGTGAGAATTTTGCACGATAAAACTACCGTAGTATTGTAAGGGATTTAATATTGAATATTGATTGCCAGAAATACCGGCAGACCTGTGAGGGCACAACGAGTAGGCATGACTGGTGAGGATGCGAAGCAACTCTACAAGATGTACAAATGCGGTTAAAAGGAGAATGGATACAACTTTAATTCAACAGGTATGTTAAATGTGCTTATAAGAAGTTTAATAATTAGATGAATGTGATAGTTGATCAAGTGATCCCCAAATTATACTATGTTGAGAATGCATTTAATAAATCTTAATTAAGTTAGACTGAGTTGTTGCAGTGTGATCAATGAAATATTAGCTTTGCCAATGTCACGTTTTCTCAATAAATAGTTCCCTCTAGAACAGGAGTCGGCAAACATTGTTTGTGAAGTGCCGGATAGTAGATATTTTAAGCGATCCGGGCAAAGAGACACAGTTAAGGATATTTATGTAGGTAGGCCTATTTCACAAATTCATTCCCTGATTTCATAATTTTACTGTTACAAATTTACTGTTGTGTAGGGAAGTAAAATACATAATATCTAGCTTTCTGAATCTTGTTCTGGAATTCTTGAGCTAGGATGGATATTGTAATCGTAGACAATAAAATCTCTGCCATCTACTGAATTTAATATTCCTTCTGTGTGGACCTAAGCAGCAATATAACGCTCATATATATATGAAATACTGTTTTAAAACTGCCCTGACATGTTATACCGTTACAAAAATCCTAATTGAGGCTCATTTTGCACACAACACCATTTTTTTTATAATAGGAAGACCTATTGCTGACGGACACTGACTACATCTTTTATGAACTTTATTCTGTAAATAAATTGAGCATCTAAATTTTATTGATTTATTACAGAGAAGCAGTAGTTCAGTTCTTTTTTTACATAGCTAATATAAATTAGGCATCGCGTAGTTCAAATGTTCTGCTGTCTTCCGAACAAGAATGTATGAAAATAGCTGCCGCGGCAGTTCTGCTGCGACTATCAAGCAGTTCCATGTCGTGATGCCATTCAATGTTTCCCCACTTCGAAATCTTAAAATAAATATGATGTGAATATCAGCTATGGACATACTACAGTTATTTGAGTCTAAACCAATCAATGTCTCATCCAATAATCATTTAGCTTTACTCTTGTAAATATTTATTCATACTATGCTATGATAACATCAAGTTATTTATGGTACCTGTAGATTCGAGAATAATTATAACACAATTCTTGCAGTACCTGGAATTCCATTTCTAGTCGAGACAAACTAACAGCTTCTTCAACCGTAACATGACGTTCTACGAGTGCTAACGATAACAGAAGAGACTTTAAACAGCTTATCATGCGTTCGAAACCTGTAATAAAACACAAAATTAATATTTTTATGAAATAGCTCGGGTCAAAAGGTCAAATTGAAAGTGAGAATCATAATGCTAGAGAGCAGTGTCATCAACTCACTATCTAATTGAAGCTGGCTATCTATGACCTAGAAAAAGCATTTTATTCAGTTCCTGAGTTCATTATGTGAAAAGTTATTGTACTTGGGACTGCTATGTATAAATTTATTGCCAAATGATTGACTAGTCCCTTGCCTTTTGACTAGTTTTTTTGCAGATACTAGTTTAGTAGTGTGGTCCCTCCAAAAACCTGGTTGCGTTAGGTTTGAGTTAGTGAACATTATTCTTCAAGCAAACCATCTAAGCTAACCTAACAAAACATAGCCCAGTTTTGGGAAGTAGAATCCTGAGTAACTGAATTAGAAATCTTACCAATTAAAGACCAGTGGTTATATGACAAAAGATGAGTTCTCAAAATATCAGTGGTTTCTCTCGGCAGTTCTGGCGATGCGAAACTAGTTGAATGGAATATTTTGACATTGTATTTTTCCTGCGCCCATTCGATTATTTTACCCCACTCTCGTTGTTGATATTCCGCTAGTCCAGGAGGAGTATCTGAATGGAATCTGTAAAATGAGTCGGACGAGAATATTATCACTTGTAGGTCAAAGCCTTTGAAGTTCTGTGACCCTGCTTATCATGTGGAAGAAAACAGAGCAGAATAGTTTTTCACACATAGTAAAAAGAGATATTATACGGAAGGCTTTGTTGGAATACTCTCCGTGTAGTCTTAACCACTAGAAATAGATAGGAAATTTTCTTTCAGCAGTTTAATGTCTAATCTTTAAGAAAGTGTTAGGTGTGATTTAACCTGTTAATCTTGACCAAATATTTACCCAAATTTAGTGATGTGATTATTGTCTATTTCCATCAATACAACACAATATCTGTATCTTACAAAATTGTATCGGTCCTGAAGTACTTCATGCAGACATCGACCAATGAATATTTGTCAGCTGCATATGACTGAGGCTTTTCAGTTGCATAGAAGCATATATTTGTCTGCAAAAAGGGTCGTATATTGCTTCGACATGATGTAAGCATGTTTATGTGTACTGTGTTACCATTGGCATTGTGTGGAGTTTTATATCATCCTTTTGTGAGTCCCATTCGAGGGCTACAGCTTGTGCAAGGGTTTCATTAGGCAGCTGGAAACTATTTCCTGACGGAGTTTTCAATGTCTTTTTGTCCAATTTTATTTCGAATTGATCTTAACGGAGGAACAGGTCAGTTCCGTATACCGTAAATAGATAGTACCTAGTACCAAGTACTAAGTTGAATTAGAGCAGAAATATTCCTACCTTCTATGCTTTTCACGGATACATCTTTATAAAATTTCTTTCTTTCTAAAGATAAGTAGGAATAACGAATGTGAATGCTTGTGTTTTATTTTTGTTAGAAATATTGTGTTTATCAATTAGTAGTCCGCTGATACTCACCTGTGAGAGATCGAATAAATACCAAAGTTTGTAACCGACAACGGTTGAGGTTATTCGGTTTTATTAAGAGGTGCATTTTGAACCATAGTAAACAAGATGAAGTATGGATTGAATTTTACTATTTATATTTTGAACTTTGAACCCTGTGAACTTTGCTGGTACATGTCCCGCGAATTTTACCATGTGGCATCCATTGTTCCCCAAAAAAATCACATTCGGCAACAGAATCAGAACGCCACAAGATGCCATTATGATGTTTGGTTTCCCTAAAATCATGGTTTTTAACTTATTGTAGTACCTTGTACTGGACTAATGGTACGTAGTACCTACCTTACTAATTGCTAACTATAGGATACAGTGCTAGCTACTTACTGTACCTTTCTGTATAGAAAAAATATATATCGCTATTTTTAATATGCAGGTTTAATAAGATAAAAAAAATCATGTAGGTGGACATATTCGGTCGCTTTTCCGTGTGTCGTTAAGCTAAACGAAAATGATACAGTTAAGTATGTTCGTGGTAAATAAATATACGTATACAGAATGCATGTTAAACATTTAACGTACTGAAAACCAGAGCTATTGCCGACATTTGTACATCATATTGAGTTGCTTTGCATCTTCTGTGGAAAACTCTCTACGCTGGCGGACAACAGGCTGTCCGGTTTTCCTGTAAATCAAACACAGTCGTCATTTATCGGTTCCGTGAGAAGGGCATCACGAAAAATTGGAGGAGCCACTGATATATATATACTATGTTGCGGACAGTGATTAGAAATAGTAAATTATTACCTGTCAATAATCGTTGGCTTTCTGTTGCTGCTGAAGGAATAGCCTCCGTACTGCATAATGGATTTGACATCGTATGGTGATCCCATCGAATTGACTTTGTATGATTCAAGTTTTCGAAAATTGTGTATCATCCCTGACAAGTAAGCAAGCAAAATTTATTATTCATAACTGTAACTTATTCGACGGCATAGAAACTTTTTTACTTTGATTTATGTTCTGTATTTTTATTTCGACAAAATTGTCTCGGTCAGGTCGTGAATGTTCATGCCAGAAACCCATGGCGTGCATCAGTTCATGCATCACAGTTCCTTTGTACTCACATCCTCTCCCGATTGATATCTGAATAAAATTACACACCTCAGAGCACTGTCCACAATAGAACTGAAAGTTATACTTGCCGGCTGCCTCCGTGTCTGTCTACCGATGTAAGAATAGCAACCCCTCCCCTGGATAAAATATATGTAATCTGTTTCCTGATTCCTTGGCTCGAAACGTAAACATGTCTGGCCACTGTAAGAGTTTATCGCATCTTGTATGGCTCGAACAGCTCTTTCGTTGCGCCCTTAAATAATAATAAATAGGTTAACATCGACGTCTGTGATATAAATTCAGGTTTATTTTATTTTCGTTATCTGTTCTGTGTAATTTGTACTTACGTAGATCTGCGCTAATTTCGTAAGGTATTCTGAAAGTGCCATCTCCTTTCGGAATATTGTTCCATCGTCTGAGGTATTTTGATGCTGCTCGGGAAACCGGAGACAAGCCATACATTGCTTTAACGTCAGCGACCTGGTCCCCTTTGAATCGGAAAAATTAATTTTTAGAAACCAATAATAAGATGTATCGTATTCATAACATTACTTACTGTCAATCATTATATCTCCCTCCAGCAAACCTTCCTTTTTACATTCGCAACTGACTGTGCATCCGAGGTAATTTGTTTCATAGCCCAGAAGACATTCTTGATTACTGCACTGGGAGATGTCGAATTCCTTGCAAGCATACTGTTCTTCCTTGGCTGAAACGAATGATGTAATATCAACTGAAATTTTAAAGCAATACACTTTCTATAACACCACTTATACAAAATTATAGATGACTCTCGAACATCTACAATATTTCGCCCATAATGCCCCTTTAAATATACGAATTCGTAGCGAAGTTAGGTTGCACGCTCACAGTGATTAAACTTCACCTCCTAAATCTTACCTTTGCATTCGTTGACTTCTAACGGGGTAGGTTCGTAATCTATATTTTCACTGTTCATCCATTCACAGGTCGGTGGCTGGTTTTCAAGGTTTTGATCATCTTCGTATTCTTGTTTTCTTTCCAATTCCGTAACTGATCTCACAAGGGAAAGAAGCGCTTCCGAATCATCGTTCGAGTATTCTAGTGTTAAAAAATTGCATTTAAATATGTATTTTGAGAGTTAAGTCGTTTAGTTTGGTTTGGTAGAGTGTTACCTCTATCTGCAATATTCGCACCAAGAGAATACACGAAGAATCCTACTAGGAAAAGTACGCGAATCATTTCACCCATATTCAGAAGTGTTGATATACTGCATTCCAGCCGCAATTTATAGTTTTTGTGCATACATCTATGTAAAATGAAGGCAGCTGTTTTTATTAAATACGAGGCTACTTCCTTTGGGTTGTTAGCTTTATTTTCTATTTGGTGCTTTGCGTGAGAGTGCTTCGAAGGAAGAGTCAATNGATCGTTGTTGTACGCTCTTTCTGGAACTGACAGAAATTACAGACTTGTGAAATTTGAAATACTGAAATATTTGAAATATAATGAAAGCATCCAATGATATGGTGACAGCAAAGTGATCATGTTTCTGATTGTAACTTTGTATGAAAGATCACAGGATTTTCTTGAAAAAGCGAGTCCAAAATTATATATCCTGCTTGCAAGTCTGCTGTTTTACCTGTTCCTGATGGTTCTCACATTGCTGTGCCACATCCCTCATCTGGATATGATGAGTCTTTATTAAGTAACAGACCTTCCTGTGCTGATGAAACTGACGTCAGTGCTGTTGACTTGAAAATTCAGCTCATGTTATTGACATGTATCTGTGTGTAGCACATATATAGTTTGCTGCTAAACACACGCAAGTTAGAATGTAGATGATACACTTGATTGATGTGAACTAAGCACGGTGATGCAAGTAGTGATAATGTGACAACTTTACAATTGACAACAATGGGAGTTCTGCATAATTGTGTACAATTCTAGTTTATTCACAAATTTAGTAACCTCGAATTTACTGGACAGCTCAACGGGTATTTCGATTCTTATGTTCTGTGTTTTAGGAAGCTTCGAATTCATGCCGAGCGTTTGTAGGACAAATATTTATTGTGCATAACCTTTAAATACTCAGATTTCAAATGCTACCGAGTTTAGTTTAATAAGTAGTGTATTGCAACACTTTCAAACACCGAATTTATTTTATTTCAATGTAACGGGTCCAAATTATGAATATTATCTCGTCGTTTTGTAATTTTTTTCGGGTATAATACCACAAATATTATTGTTATGATATTCAAAGGTTTAAATTACTGTAGTTTATAGAATGATAGAAGCCTTCTGATAACCTTTTGATCCAGACATGTCTTAACCGACTTAACGCATGGCCTGTTGCGAACCCAACCGTTGAGGCGTAAACATTGCGGCGGTATTACGTCAGCTTTTCAAACAAGTCTGGACTTGCCCAAATTTGATTGAGAGAGGAGTCTAGTAGCTCCTTTCTTTTTTTTGTCACATGGTCTTCGATTTTAGTTAGTTTTGCTGTTATAGAAAAGGGTGATGATTAATTCATGGCGTTGTAGGCAGTTACATTTTGGAATGTTGACATAACAGTTTAGTAATAGTTCATAATAATTCATAGTTGAATATATATGTGGTATGTGGAAGCAGGATGAATTCTTAGCATTTTTACGAGGCGGACTTCCCATTTTAGTATTTTTTTGAAGCGGACTTCCATTTCAAGACACAGCTATATTATGTTATGTATCGTCTTTCTTTGTTCGTCGTCTGTCCTTATGCATTAGATCTATGCTAAGTGATGCTTTGCGTTTTAATGCAATATTCTTGTGAATGTACTGCACATGCTCAGTTGGCGAACGTTTAGTATATACCATACATATGATGTATATAGATGCTTAGTTTTTTTCTTCATTATGAATAGATAAAACAATTATACTCAACTTACATTTAATGTCTGGCAATGACAGGGAACAAGTAAATCCCTCATCCCTACATATTAGTTTTCATTTTCCTCCATGTTGATGACTACTGCATTTTAGTTTAGCTCATGGATATTTATGGTCCTTATGTGCGAGCTTATTTAGGGCAGGGTAACAGTTGGTGAGAGTCCTATCTCTTATTCAATAAATTGTTTTTTTGTAACATCATAAATCTTTTGGTATGCTTCTCTAAGCTGTTGCATGATCTCTGAACACAACAGAATGAATGTCAGCTTAGCCACGGTTTTTACATGCAACAATCAAAGTAATCAGCTGTGTACTTTTATTTTTACCATTAAGTAATAATGATTTATTATTTTATATTATATTTTGATAAAAGGCATGTTATTTTAATCTAATTTATCTCATTGAAATAGTACTTTTGTAAGATTAAGATTAGTTATGATCATCCCAACTTATAATACAAAACTGACATTTCAGATCCAAGTATTGCTGTAGTAATTTTGTTTGTATGTTCATCTTCCACACTAGTCTGCCCAATGAAAGGCTAAGGCTGCTATTGAGGGGATGGTGTCATCTCAAATACAAAATACCCTCCCACAGTTTCCATGTGATTTTCAACACTGATAGTAGCTATATGATTTGTTATGGAAATTGCCTAAATTTGTAATACAGAGTGTACATTTTAACAGTTTGAAAAGAACATGGGTTTGGTTGAGCAATTTCCTGCGCGTTGAAACTCTTACAGTCATTAAACACCGATGCTACTTGCTCGTAATACTTAAGAAGCAGTTATGTGTTTGCTGATTCCATCCAGTAAACTTTATTGCCTTTTCCTGAATGCAATCTTAGAATTCGGCGGCATTTGCTGTGAGACGTATTCGACCAATAGGATTCCCGGATTCCAGAAAGTCTATTGTGGGATTTAAATTTTAAATGTTTTCTTTGTGGGAGATCTGCTTCCAATGTTTGTTCAATCTGTTTGTTATGTCGACTCAAGCAGCCTTCGACAAATAAATCTTTATGGTCCTCAACGGATTTCCTATTTTTCTCTCGCCTTCGAGTAAACTTGTAGTGGGCGGGTATTCAACTTTTCGAAGCATCCTGTTTAGGTCGATAATAATAATTGCTCTCATGCTGAGACTTGATTTGATTCAAAGGATGTGGTCAGGCAAGTCTGGGCCTATTAGTAACAGTACATAATTGAACTGGGATGAATAATGGTAGCTTATTTGATGCTGTAGCATCATTTTGTTTGTGCGTTGGAAGGAACTCAAATATTTATGTATGAAAGTAATTTCGAAGGATATACAATCTCAACTGAATGCGATAAATAATCTGTATTAGGCTTTGTATTATGAAAGTTTGCATAGTTTGACAGGGCTATTTAGGGCCAATAAATTCCGTTGATGTGATGAACTGTTGTTTGTTTTAACAGATCTACGCTTGTTAAATCATATTTCCGTAGTTAATGTTGCGTTAGTTGAAATCAGCCATGTTTGCGAGAAGCTTACTTATGTGCTTGCTGCAATTCTGTTACTTTACTGTAAGTATTGATCTCCGGAAAGATAAAGTTTTTTCAATATGTTTCAAGTACCATAAATATCAATTGAAAATTATCATATATGTTTTGCACAGAAGATTTCATCTGGTGATGAATCATGTTCCCATGAAAGCTACTACTTGGATCCTGCCGATAATCAGTGCAAACAATGCGAAAGATGTCAACCTGGCTACCAGCCTAAAGAGGTGTTTTAATTTTTCTGACAAAATAGATTGTAGGGTTATGATTTTCTGTAAACTTCCTGTATTAAAACATGATTTTATTTAGTATTGTGGATATGGCACAAAAAGTGAAGAATATACATGTGAAGCTTGTCCCGCTAATACTTTTTCTAGTACCACTGGTTACAGCAGATGTTTGACGTGTAAGGTATGCTCGAACGACACATGCTATGAATTTATCTTGCTATTTAACATCACTTTAATTCTTCATTATTCAATACTTTGTATATGGCAGCCTTGTGCGAGATGGAATTCCCATATACTGCATGAATGCACGGCGACTGGTGATAGGGAATGTGGTGACTGCTATAACGGTTATTTCAGGCCTCTCCAGTATGGTGGAACCAAAGATGACGAGTGTCATCGTTGCCCTGAAGATGTTAAGGACATAAAAGAATGTAAATATGTTGTAAAGTTTTTTTTCAGTCCTACTATATTTGCAGTAACCGTGTGATTGTCTCCAAAATAAAGGAGAAACTGATGCAGTCAAAATATTGCGATAAGTCGCTGACAATTATTGAATATGTTTGAAATAGTTGAATTAACCAACATAATGCAGTATTAACATTGAGTTTGAACATACAGATCCATATGCAAGCAGTTGAGCAGATTTGTTTTAATTTTGCTCTGTTAATTTAACCATTTTCCATGTTTTTTCAGGTCAGATCAATGGTGAATCATGGAAATGGAAGACAGTTGCAATCTGCGTTAGTGTATTTGCATCATTTCTTCTATGTTTGACCATCATGTTGGTTTATTGCGGATGTAAACAGATAGTATGCTTCAGTCCTGGTATTGATGATAAAAGTATGGAACAAGTTTGCATAGATACTCAAATTTGTATATGTTGAACTGCAGCTTTTTATTTCTTTCTTTTATATCTTAGGCGATGCAATGAGCAGCAGCTCACCAGAGCAGTCTCCCCTTACTGCTGCAAGGCCCCCTCAGCTCAGCAACAAGGATTCGCGAATCTACAACCAATCAGGTACGATTTGCAGTAACGTTTGGCAGCATGCATTGCAAATAATTAATTCTGTATAGAACATAATTCCCTTTAGAAAAAATTTATAACAGTAATTACTCATTTAGTTGCTCGTTTATTTATTACCTATATATATATAAACCATCATCTATCTCTTGAGAAGGGGATGCAGTAGTTAAGAATAGCAATAGTGTAGAAAGTGTAGAAAACATCAGTAAAAATACAAGTTAATACAGAATAGATTGTTGCCACTGCTATTACTGAGTAGTAGCTACTATTTACTTTTATACAAAAACGGATTTATTCACAAAACTTGTAGATCTTGATCCTCGGAGCAACTATCCTAATATATTTGGATTTATCCACCTGATATTTCTATAGTATTTAATTGTACAATATGACAACAGAGACTTCCCTATAGTTTCCACATAAACTTTGGTTTTATAACATATCTTCAACCATTATCTGCCCATGGTAGAAATTGACTTATTATGTGGATTTTCAGAGCTCTAGTGATAGTGATAACTAGGCATGGTTTTATGACATCCTTCATTATATATATATATATACAGTTTGTTCATTTCAAGATAACAGATATGAAGCAATTTATCTGGAATGGCATCTTGTAGTTGGCAGCAATCACCACAGTGAAAGCACTATAAACTTAGTTACATTTACATTCAACCATTTAGTCATTCAGGCGTAAGTGACTCTGTGTATCTAACTATAGTATGGTATGCCTTCTGCAAACAAGGCCTTTCTTAATGGAATTTCTCCAGTATCAAATACGATACTATTCCATATTCAGTTATACCAATTTATAACATTGGAATTACTGAATACAGCGGGTAGTTTATTAGCAGAATGTTCTCAAAAATCAGTCTTGATTTGTAGAACACACCACTCAACAATACTGGGAATTTAAACTGTCAGTAGTAATCATATTGTTTTGCAGTTCATTCACAAATTCATTTCAATATACTTGGACAACACAGTTTTTATTTAATGGATTTCTGTAAAACCTGTAAATGTATGCTGGAAGCATTTTCAGATATTTGTTAGGCAGCTGATAACAATATCCAGGAGAACAATAGGCAGATCCCACTATTAGGTTAAGTACCATGTACTTGTGTACATTCGATCAGAAGCAGAAATAGAAATTTGATACGAAACTTTTTTAATTGAAATTGTAAATCATTCCCATATATAAGTCTCTATTGTATTGAATTTTGAGTAAAAAAAAGTGTGGTACAGATTTTTTTACATAACATTAATAATGTTAGATGCATGCTTTCAAGTACTGTAATTTTCATTTGTTATATGTGGCATAGAGCCATGTGGCTTTCCTTGTGGGACGTCAAATACTGTGTAAGTATTTTGATGCCAGAGCTGGTAGGCGCTGCATTCAGGAATTTGTGTATTTAATTTTACTGTGTTGAACAACTTCCCGATTTTCTCTTATTTCCTGTAGATCACGATTCCTTTTTTACGTCACAAGATCTATTTTTACCCGATTTATTTTCGGTCTGCCACTCAATTGCTATGCATCCTCGTCCCTCGTACGTAGTGGTGCCAAATTGAGTCCGGTAACGTCAAAACTTAAGATCAGTAAACGTTGTTAAACACGATTCATGTTTATCTCAGCCCCTCAAAAACTTTAACGAAGGAATAGCAGCCTGCCTGGTTATGACGGCAACTCGTTTGTGCATTGTGACAAGTTGTTACTTGTTATGAAGCCATGTCTTTTGATTCACAAAACGTTAAGGTGAGAATGGTATGCACGGACTTTGTACACGGATGCCAGATTGTCAACCTTCCCAAACTATAGTATTGATAAACGGAGATTTGAAATTACTGTTTGTTCTTGGGAGGCGTTTTAATTTCAATACGCAAAGATTATTCTTCGAATCCGTTAAGAGTTTTTAAATGGCTACCTCCTTAAACAACTCGAGAGCACTCATCGATACTGAAGTCAAAACTCCTTGTCTGTACTATAGAAAGGATAGGAACGAGTCTTTGGTCCCGTGTACAAACTTGAATTGGTGTTTGAAAGTGTGAATTTTGAAGTGGTTGAGCGGTTTCTTGTCGGTAGCTTAAATGTGTTTGTTTGTTGTTTAAATGTAAGTTTCTTTAATTATCAGGGTGTTGTTTGTGGCTTCTGTATGTTTATAGTACCTCAGTCTTTCTGCAGTTCTCAAACATAAATTCCAACTTCAATTATGCTACCCTAAAGATTCACCTTGACAATACATAAAGGCAGTACGTGACTTCAATGTTTTAAATTTTTCATTTCTTAGTCCAGAGGTAATTTTGTGACATGACCATAATAAAGGTGTACACCCTGTGGCGCTTTGAAAGCAATACAGATATACATAAAAGTAAAAACTCCATCCCTACAAACAGACAAGAGTCTTGTAGCCAGTTTAAATATTTGAGAACTGTTCTAGTTATGGTTGCTACCTCATTTGTTCATTGAGTTAATTTAAACTATCACTGTTAATTATTCTGTCAATAATTTGTGAAGCATGTATGTTCTTAAATGTATGGTAGCAAATTGTTCAGTAGAGAAAACTCATGTTTTGACTGTTAATTTGCTACAAGTTCTAGTTTATAAGTCCCAGCTCAGTTTGCTGGCATACTAAACAGTTTTTGCTTACTTAAAAAAGAACGCGATGAAAAGAGGGCCTCTGATGTAAGCCTATGTCTTCAGTGCGAGACTTCCGCTAAATGCAATGACGATGATGAGATCACTCCCATCAAAGATTTTTCCTTGGAACTTTCCGAGACACAAACCTCTGGCATAGTGACTGATATATTCTCCGGATCCAAGGAAATCCCTTTGTTTGCAGAGGCTTTTCATCGTCCCATGTAAGTTTTTGATCCTATTCGCTATCATATGCCTGTTGCCGAATTGACATCGCATGCCGTAGTAGACTCTACTAGAATATTACAGAAATGATCAAATTGGACTTTTACTAGGGTAACGTGTCCTGGAGCCACAATTAGCATGCAGCCTTCAGTGCAAAACACAATGTATTCGAACATGCTGACGGCTGAATTTGAAGAATCTTTGACGTACAGTACCAGACCAACTTTGGAATGTACTTCTAATAACAGGTTCCTAATTAACATATATATGTTGATATGTATACTGACAGACCACCCATGCAACACGTAAACTAAAGGTGTTACTGACAGCATGCTAATTCTCTTATAAGACATATTGCAGTTGTTGCTGCACTAGACTCCACGCTCTGTTTTTTACACATTCTGCTTACTTTTACCTAGTCCACCATCTCCCCCTGGCAACCCAACACAGTTCATTATTGAAAGAGAAGCTTTCGGCATTGTGGATCAAGCAAGTGACGTTAACACAAATAGAAATTGTAATACCGAGCAAGAAGCTGAAGCATCTAACCCGGTTCGACGCCGTGAAAGCTCCGGTAGTCGCCGCCGTAAACAAACTGCACCAACAAGCAGCAGTGAAAGTTTACTAGCCAACATGGATCGTGACAGCAAGGTGGTCGGACGACAGAGACTGTCGCCTGTATCGCTCGATTTAACAGGTTTGTATTGAAGCTATGTTTCATCTCTTACTATCCAGTTTAACCAACAACGGTGTTTCTCTCTTGTGCTTAGGACGGGTTGAATTTTTCGACACAAACAGTGTAAACGGTGAAGAAACCAAACCATTATGCAGTGATAATGTAAGTGTTAACCTTTTAAAGTTCAATTCTTATATTAGATTTTTGTGGCACTGGAATAATGATGTTTTCTGATTCACAGATACCACTCGATATTCTGTCTCCTGCTTTCAGACCAAACAGTCCGCTTGTGTTCAACTTTCCTTTTGATTCTCAAACTAATTCTGTTCCATTGGTTCAAGATCATTTTCCTGGAAATATTACTCGTCCAAGGTAGAATGCATGTCAATTGATCCTTCTGTCTTGAACTTTGACCTAATTAAATCTCTAACTTGCAGACCAATCACTCAACCCTGCATCTTGCAAGCTGGATTGATTCCTCCTCCAGATAGTGATGTAATGTCACTTCCGTCATTACCTAGTTGTGAAGCTAATAGCAAGAATAGATACCTTCCTTCCCCAGATGCAATATTTATTGGTCATAAAGTTAGTATCGAGAATCCTTATCAGAAGTAGAAAAGTTTAAAATGGTTTGAAATGAAATTCGGTATTGTAAGAAATAATTATATTGCAGACGAACATAAAGAAAATTGAGGAAAAATTCAAAAAGGCATGTGAAAAAGTTAAAGGTATTCAGCCAATTATCTTTTCTACTTCATATGCCTATTTTTATATGTATGTATACAGGACAGTGGATAAACTTGGCTTATGAGTCTTTACATTACAGTAGTTCAACATGTACTATATTTTCTAGGTTCTCTAATTCGTAAGTGCTGCTATCTTTATATCTATATAATGTATTTTTCCTGCTTTGGTATAGGTGTCCCATTGCAGAACCTAGATTCCAGTTTGTCAGATGCAATCACATTGAAACTGACCGACAGACCAGAGTGTGCGGGAGAAGCTTATCCAACAATCAAGTCGTGGAGACACGTCGCCCACTGTTTTCAAATGGGTTCAGACATGGTAGATAACTCGCGGTCTTTGGCAGACGTTTTAAGATACCTGAGAGCCCATAGATGTCATACTGTCGAGGACTTGCTAGAGGCCGTGAATCGCATTCAGAGGTACGATGTACTGGCTGTTATGTGCAACCATATTCTCGAATTGGAAGATGACACCGAAGTGACAACAATGGAATCGTCATCATCATGCATGTTGTAAGTAATTTTGGTGCTTTAACGCATTAGCGTTTAATCCCCCTGTTGAAACAACTCTTGTACGGACAACACTAAACAGCTGTACTCGACTGCCAGATACTTGTGAAGTTTTTATTTTATTTTTATCAAATAACACTTGCCTGCCGTGAGTACAGCGATTTGTTTTGCTTTACTGATAATACGTGTAAAATTAAAAACATATACCGTGTGCTGTATCGTTAATAGTTTTTGTTAGATATTTAATTTTTTCTTGTGCCAACTGTATTGTATGGTAGTAGCAAGAAGCTGATATTAGGCTGTCTCAGTTGTGGATTGTCAAATGTATTCCAGGAGACTGCATGTAATCTTATAGCTTGTAAAGCAAGTGGTCTACTGCTCTGACAACATCAATTGTTAATCAGAATTTCAGTCATGGTTGACCTAAATCATACTTGCTACTAAAATCCAGGACAACTGCTTCACCAATAACATAATCAAAACACGTCAAGGACTTGGAGAGCTTGGGCTGTCACTGCTCAATATCCTGTGACTTTATATTATACATTACTGTATTTGAATTACCATTTCTGTACTAAAGCTGTGCAACAGTAACAGACAGTCAAACATTCACAAATCAGTTTCGTATCATTGAGATTATATTTTATCTTTGTAAACTGCTACAGAAATATTAATTAATATGGAACTGATGTCCAATTATTACTAAGCGCTTTCGATATACATGGGTACGCATTGACAAGAATCCTGTCACTTTATGGAATATCCTCCATCAACTTTCAAACACTGTCCAGTTATCCAGCTCGAGGAATCGGATGCTAGCATAACAACCGCATGAGCGATGTCTTCTGGTGTCCCTATTCTAACAAGAGGAAACTCGGCCTGGCCCTTATCATAGAATTGTGCAATTCGTTTTTCATCCCAGTTCCTTTGTCTGTAAATGCAATTGAATAATTATGTATAAATGCTTAAAATGTTAACTAAATCAACCAAAGAATTTGCTGAATCACCTACAAATCTCGGTACGTACGAGTGCAGGATTTACTGCATTCACTCTCACTCCTTTAGGAGCATATTCAAGAGCTACATTCCTGGTAAACTGATCAAGGGCCGCTTTGCTCATGCCATAAACCAAGCTACTTGGCCTTTGCGTACTGCTGCCTAAGCTGGACACGTTCACGATGTTACCCTTGACCTTTTCTAAAGCGGCATGGCCAACTGAGTTAGGTATAGAACAGCCTTCACGTTGACATGAAATACCCAGTCGAAATCTTCCATTTTTACGTCAGCTAGAACAGAATCTTTCAGTACACCGACGTTGTTAACTAGAATATCGAGTCTTTGAAATTTAGCAATCGCTTCATCCAATAGATTTTTAACTGCCGATAACTCTTCGAAATTCGTGATCACTGTGTGAACATTTTTTGCACCTATATCAATGCATTCCTGAGCTACGGCCTTCAGATTATCAGAATTACGGCCACTAAGAACTAGCGAAACCGCGTGTTTACTAAATTCTTTTGCAATTCCTCTCCCAATACCAGCAGAAGCTCCAGTTACCAACACAACTTTTCCTTCCATATTTTACCGCTATCGATTGGCAACTCAGGTTAGCAGCAAAGCGGAGAAGAATTGTTCCCCTTCAGTAACATTTTCACACAGCTGAGAAGTTTGTTCAGGGTAAACAGAAGATCAAGCATACGAGTGGTCCAATCGGAACGAACTTGTTCAACGTCAAAACTCGATAAGATTATATTTCCAGTACACACAAGACTTGCGAAATATTGTAGCCGTGAATATGATTGATTAAAATTAGTTTAACAATCCGTTTTAAAATGGCCAAAGATACAGAAGTTCCAAACTGCTCACAAAACTAATATTATTTACCAAAATTCTGGTGCTTAGGTGCCTCATAAACAAGTGAAATTTAGACCCCAAAATATAACAAAAGTAGTGTCAAGACTTTTCGAATCTATTCATTACCTAAAAGGCAAGAAGCTAGCTAGAGATTCTAGCATGAGAGGTCCGCTATCATATCCAATAGACAGCGCAATCGTTCTGTAACGCGGGGGTTCCATATTTTTGTAGAGGTTTGGTCGTTTGTAAATTCAGTACACCCAGGATATTACCTAATCAACTTTGAGTTGATGAATTCATAATTCATGTAAGGTAGTTGCAGGCTCGCTGAACACCTGCTGTCTGTCGTCTAAGATACATCCGCTCATGTCTCTTACCAAACCAGATGATTATAACATGATATTTTTTACACTGCTGTCTATAAGGGCCAAATTATATTTGCATATCAGGGCGGACTGATTGTCCTTGACAACGTAATGTAAACTTGTGTGGCAGCAATTTATTTTGCCGTATTTGTTTCTTTGCTTCAGTGAGTTTGTATGTTATCACGCAGTTACCACACGACTTACGCAGCGTAGCTATCGAGTTCTTGTTAGCCAGTGTTTTTGCAGGTACAAAATAAGAAGTTAGATCCTTCCGAAAACCGTTTTATCAGATTAAGTCAGGTTAGGGTTACCTGAGGGTGTGCGGGTTAGACATAGGACGAGAAAATTTAGTTATGTATTATTTTCTTCTAGCAATAATCTTAGAGTCGATTTGATGAGGATTGGAATTATAGCCGTCACGGCGCAGTTAGCTGAAAAATTTATAAGTTGGTTATTGTCCAACTATGTATATTATATAAATACTGTTACTACTTTCATTCAAAATTAGCATTTATTGTGATATGTCTTTATTAGACTATTGTAGATCTCCTTATCATACTTTCTGTATACTTTTCAGACTGCTGTACGTCCTGTAGTCATGTGTACCAAAGTATGGGTTGCTCTAAAAATAATAAAGTACAAGTTCATCCTAGACTACACCCAAAGCAGTTTGTAAGACTAAATGGCTGGACTCGGCCAATACATTACTTGCAGGTAGGTGGAAATATTAAATTCATTCAAGCTACTTCTTGAAATATATTTTTACTCCTACATTACCTCTTTATTTAATTATCTCTGAGTAGTTTTCAAGAATAGCTTCAAGTAATAATAGGGAATGCATATGGTTACCATTGTAGATAAAGTACTAGTACAGTACTAGCGCAATTTACGGAAAGATTTGATAGACAAAGATTGAATTTGTAGTTACCATTAGCAAACAAAGTTTATGTGGAAATCTTGTTAGCCATTGTCTTTAAGGTGTCGAGTTAATGTGCACTTAATGCGAAAGTTGACCGACTTTCTTTTCTTCGCTTATATATATTCATTTCGTTCCTATATTCCTTACGAGCATATTTGTGATTTATTTTATATTTTATTCAGGTTATTGCCTGGTTCAATCTGATATTCTTTGCATTGATATACTTTGGAGGTGTGGCTATAGCTCTTGACTCTTACTGGAAACCAGCGGCATATGTTGTAAGAACTTTAACCTGATTGTCTAGTATACATTGTTATTATTATACACCTCCTGTGAAATGTCACGGCAACATTAAAATATTAATAACTTGAATCAATTGAATACTAATTGTGAGAAGTGTTTTTTATTACTTGCAGACGAACTTTCATAGGGCTATTTTATATTTGCTTTTTTATCTGCTTAGAAAAAAACTTTTGTATCAGTTTATTTCTTTATAGTTGTTAACCAGATGATATTTTGATGTTGTATCACTTGACTATGGGTATGTGACAGCAAAAATTGACTGAAACTATATAACCAGCATATGTTTGTTTGTTTTCAGTGCGTTGGTATTTTGTATGCCATTCACTTTCCAGTGCACATCATAGCAATTGCAATCAACCCAGCTGATAAAGGAGCTCGAACTCAGATCAAAGAAAAACATTCAATTCCAGATTTTGACCGAGCAAAGCACGCTCATGTTATTGAGAATGAGTACTGCAACATATGCGAAACATATGTGTAAGATATCTTTGCGATAGCAGAGTAATGACGTTATCTCGTTACGTATATCAAGACGTTTTTTTCCCAGGAAGCATTTAATCAATACCCTGTGACCTTCAGTAATAGATCAATGTTTGTTTTAATACTAGCTCTGTTGTGTTTATGTGTTTATAGTTGAAGATTATGCACACTAATGCTTGAGGAATACAATACAATGTTGAGCACAATCAAAAGGAGCCGCTGTGTAATAATGATGTAATGTCTTAGACCCTAATCCTTATCCTTAGTTTGTCCAAAACCTTTTATTGATTTTAATGTCATCAATAGCTCTCCTTTAAATGAAAAGCACAGTGCACATTCGTATTCAAAAGCTTTCTATATGCAGTACTGGTAATTGTTCTCGAACAGATTTTAAAATTGGAAGGAATATTCATTTTTAAATGACAAATGTACAAAAATAGATTTAGTCATAAGATTTATATATATGCACTATTGTCACTGGGAAAACCATTAAATGTTTAAATGTAATATAATTCATTTTTCATGCGAATGTAATGAAGTATATGTATGGATAAGATTTACAGCATTATTTTACAAACCTTTCTAATTATGTATTATGTTAATAACAATGTGTAAGACTTTTGTAAACCTTTTCTGTGATAACTTTTGTATAAGTGGTAAATTAGTATACCCATGGTCTAAAATGATATAAAGCATACTGTCTCGGGACATAACAATCAATGCTAATTAGATAAAGTCTTTCCTACTTGATTTTGTGACTGTTTTTTAGTGCATTAAGCTCTTTAATTTTTTTGTCTTCACTGTAAAGACAGAAATATTTCACTAATTATTGTACTGTATTTTATCCTATTCTAGGAGCAAGAGAAGCAAACACTGCAGAGCATGCAATAAATGCATTGAAGACTTCGACCATCATTGTCTTTGGTTAAACAACTGCGTAGGGAAGAGGAATTACCGGTACGATAAGTAGCTGTTATAGTGAATGGTTTTGTTGGCTGTTACTAACGAAGGAAGTTATGACTATTCAACACTTGTTTCCAGGTATTTTATCGCCACTGTTTTGTCTGCGTTAATTGGAGTCCTGCTTGTAACTACAGTGTCGCTGTTTGTTTTCATAAGTGCCATAAACAACTTTCAATATCTTGATGACTGTGAGTATATAAACCTGAGAAATAAGTCCAATATGGAATATGCATTCCTTGGATAGCTTAAAACTCTTTGTTAAAAACAAAAGTACAACAAATGATCAATTTACAAACTTTGACTCCATTTCTACAAGATATCTATAGGCTTTGGTTGTTAAATTTTGGTTTTGTCTTTCCTGAATTGACCATTGGATAAACATAGCAAACAAAGGGATGTTTTGTTTCTGTTTCTGAGCTATATATGAAATGTATTTTTCTTATTCTTCTGATTGTGGGTATAGTTGATGATAAAGTACTTTTTGGAATCTTGGGGGTTTGATAGATCACCACTTGAGCATTGTTTTCTTATTATTTCCTCTCAGGATTGCATTATATTAGTAAACTATTCAATAAAAAGTAAATAGAAGTACAGATACTTAATCTAGATAGGACTACATCTTATTGAAAATAGTCTATGTATGTAATATAAAAAAATAAGGAAGAATTTGTAAAAAGTTTTGAATTGTTTTTCTGTCAGATTTTTGGTGGAAGGAATCTTGGATCGTTATGGAGGTCTTCATTGGAATCATGATATTGCTCTGCATTGCTAGTGCTATCATGCTGACACAGCTACTGATATTCCATATCATGTTGCGTGAGTTTCGAGAGCCTAATATACTATCCTCCTGTAACTCCATGTCAACCTATTCACCTATTTACCCAGATCGTCGTGGCATCAGCACGTATGATTACATTCAGAAGAAGAGGGAAAAGGCGGAAAACAAAACGAATCAGATTACTTCCGCAAGCGCCGGTTTAGAAGAAGGTGCAGATGACACGAATGCTGTTGCTTGCTCATCCTCCGCCGATTTCATTGACACCACTGTCATTGAAAAAGAGGAAGGTGATATTTCGTCTGTCAAAAACACAAATGATTCTGCAAAGATAAAAAAATATGATGCGTTCAGCAACGGTGTTAGCGCGGATCATTCAAAGCAAGAAATTGCTGACAGTACTGCTCAGTCCCAGACGTTCACAAATGAAGCTTTCACTAATGATGAATTGAGAAACTTTAACATGAATTCTAACTTGGATCCCAAAACATTACGGCCCTTGTCTGTGCACAGCGACGTCAGTAACAATTCATCACTCGGTGAACTGAAGACATGGGATGGATCCGAAATGCCTAAAACCGTAAGTTGGACACAGTTACCTAGTAATTGATGGATGATGTTACTTTGAAATTGGGTATCTTACATCTATCCTCATATAACCGGTATGGTAATAGTTACGGGTAGCATTGATTTATTACTCACATATGTTTGGCTTTCTTGGAAGTTTAGAATTATACTGTACTTCATGTACAATTTCAACATTCTAGTAGGTATGGTTCGCCAGCCATATCTTTGTACAAGCACACTCACACATGAATTCAATTATATTTGTAAGCTTTGTAATATAAAACTGTGTTGTGAGACTTATGTTATTACAGTGCTTGTGAAATACCAACACAATAGAAACATTGGGATGAATCAATTGTTCGTAGTTTAATAGAAGCAAAGAATTACTTCCTGTGTAGTACTGCATTCACTACTGCTGCAGTTGTGCAAATTCCATCCCAACTCTCATGCAATTTGAATCCATAGAGCACTATCCTTAGAGCCAATGGGTAAAACAGACACCGTCTGGGATTTACTCTAATAAGCTGAAACGACGTTACACGAGGTAGTACTGTACTCTGTTGTTACAAATAAATAAAACTACATCAATAAACGTGTAGCGCCGACTTCCATGAACAGTATGTTATGAGTGCTGAAGCCACACCGTTAAAAGTTTTTTGGCTTTTGTTCCCTTAAGGTATCCTCTCTCCAAGTAGGAAGGCTTGCTGTGCTATCTAGTATCTGTGAGGACTGTTTTACTTTTTGTAAGGCAATGTGTAATGCTTTTGTTGAAATCATTCTTAGAATGGTCACATCCAGGGCAACCATGTGTCAAAGCCTGAGGTTATAATCACCAATGGTCACATACCTGTTGGTGGTCTTGGAGACCGACTCACTCCTGACGATGACACAATTATGGAAGGTCAACAAAAGGTTTCAGTGATACTTACACAGGATGTCTCCTCAGCACGTCGGGCACGTCACTTGAAGCATAAGCGGCATACTAAGAAATCGCTGATGAGACATCGGGACGATGGCGCACCAAGACCCCTACCTATTCTGCCAGAATCACCGCGTCCCACTCTCACTCTGAACGGATCACCAATGGCCAGAGATAGACGGGCAATGCGGCTGCCGCCTTTGAGAAATTCTGCGGACTGGACTTCGAGTTCGGAGGATTTGAGAAATAGCTTGGCTAACGGTCGCAAGCTTCCACCGCTGTCTGCATCAAGTTCAGTGAATTCTCTTGTGAGTTATGCGAGCTTGGGCTCGGGAAGTATTGTATCCAGTCATCTCAGTGAAGTATAATTTTCTTTTTCCTTGTTTTTCAAATTGCACTTTTTCTGTTATCCTAGTGATGTTATACTACAAAAATGTTGTACATTTTATATTCAGTCAATAAGGATATTCCTTGCAATATAGGATGTCAATACAGTTCTTAAGCAGGTTGAATTCTCCTAATTTTATATCATTTAATACCTATGTGTAGGATGTAGTGCAGGGTAAATTTTTGGTAAGTATTCAGTAGTAGAATGATGACAATGACATCCACCTTCGTTCGATTTCAAGCTCATCAAACATGGTTCACATATGACATTGATTAGATTTGCTATTTGAAGCACTTTTTCAGTAAAATTCACCGATGTTGATGACATTCCTCAAACGAAAGAAATTAACAAGGTCACAGGTACACTGTGCACTTCACCTCTGTAGTTCTCTGTAGTTTCTTTACTTGGTTCAAAGTAAGAACGAGATTTCATGTATGTTTTAGAACCAAAAATATAGTTGTATATCTTAATAAATAAAAGCCCTTGATACTTTATCTTGAATGTTAGGTACAGGAATAAAGTGCCATTGTCGTAAACCATTCCAAGTGCTATACCCTATTGCCTTGATGAATTTACCTCATTCATCCTGTTAATACTACTATTAGTTTAGTATAAAGAATAAGATCGTTGGTACGCTCCAAAAAATATGATTTCTGTTTCCAGATGTTATCCAGATTGAACTTCATACCTATTGTTTTAATCAAAAATTAAATGGAAGTTCGAAACAGGGAAACTATTGATATCTTCCTGCTACCAAAATTGTCATGAATAATACATCATCTATTCAAATATATGCTGGGTTTTCTTATACAGGTACTCCTCACTTAATGACCCCTTCGTTTACACTTACCTGTCAGATAGTGTTCCCATTAGACCTTCATGAATTTCATTATTCAGATAATTGAATTAAACAAACCTTTCATACTCTCATGGACCTGCCGGGTGGCATTGAAGCAGATCATGCTCGTTAAGTGATTATTGCCTGCATAAGGAAATATAGTTTAAGAGTTCGTGAGAAGGTTGGAAAGCATTACTCTTCACTTGTTTTAAAACTGCACTGTGACGATTGCATTCTAGGGTTGGTGTACCTCCAATCTTATTTTACCGTTATTCTTCAGTAATGGACACGCATGTCAATACGAATATGGTGTAAACATTTGAAACTGACACTAATCTCTTGATGTATGAGAGTAATTGTAGGTGCACTGTGATGTTTCCTAATTTGTTCCTCTGATACACTAAAGTTTACTTTTTCACTTCATATTGTTGAAATTACAGAAATTAATTTAGTTCATACAGATATATTAATCTACATCATCAAATCAATAGCATAAGCCGTCCTAATATTTTAAGTGGTTATTAGGACAATCTGTAGTTCCTTACCCGTCCTTCTATACTTCATTAGATATAGTAGTACACATTACCTAAAGATCTTACACCTATTTCAATATGTTGGTCTTCATGATTGATGTCTGTAGAACAAAATTGTATCTCTTATATTCAGACTATTTTCTGTATTCTAGTTATGATTGGATGTACAAGGTGTGGAGGCATATACATGTGTATATATATATATATATATGTTCTTTAATCTAGTGTTTCATTCAAACATAACATTATTAATTGTGTTGTATATATATCTTCATGCTATATTCAACCCACAGTTGGTATTATATCGTTCATGTGCAATTCTGTTGTTCGTTTATACGGGTACAATACTGTTATCATATGTGTAATACGCTTACATATGAACCTATATATCATTATATACTACTATAAAGGGAAAGTAATGTATGAATTGGATTTCAGAATATCTCCCGATTAAAGTTTATTCATCATTGTTCATTCATGCTGTAATACGTGTAGTGGAGTGGCTTCACCAGTTTTCATAAATACATGTTGTTCCATACTGTTAAATTTTATGGACGGGTTTATTTTATAAGCTAAGTACTTTTCAGCATGCCTTACATGCTCATCATTTTTAGTGTGCAGTTTAGAAGCCTATCAAATTACTTCCGGGTTTCACCTCCTCCAATATCAGCTCATATATTTGCATGGATTGTGAGAAAAATCACGGAAATGGATCACGGAAATACATTTACGTAACTTGCTACAACTGTACTCTAGACCCAGATTTTATTGAAAGTACAGTGTAACTCCGTTATTACACGATAGTTAAGGTCCGTAGAATGACGTGGCAAAAAACGGTGTTCAGGAATCTTTGTGTGGCCGATACCTAGTGAAAAAAAATCGCGCGACAATGTGCTCTGTGTTCATTGTTGGAGAAACATTACGGTCTTGAATCGAAGTACTGTACTCCGAAATGTAAAAAGCGGTATTGGGCCTAATTATCCATCGCAATGAATCGGCGCGTATTATATCGGAGGTACACTGTACTCTAGCATTATATTGCCAATCCCTAGATTGGTGACTATTCCGAATGATGTTACAGCAGGAGTACTTCATTAGTTTTAGGTGATTTTCATATCATTTGATGCTTACTGATTCTTTTTAGACCACCGGATCTAGTACCCACGTGGTGAACAGGGAAAAGTGTATCGAGTCTATTTTGAAAATTCTTTTCTTTAAACCATTAATTCGGATTAATGAAATTTACCTTATTTCAGGATGACAAAGGATTGAGGAATACAATGTAACAGATGATCTGGATTCTAGAAAGAAGACGCCTGCTATCGGTTCGTTTTATCCAGTTCATATTACCTGTCTTATAGATACATTTTATTGTTTTGAATCTTTTGTCGTACATGCAATGTTGATGATATTTTATTTTAGGTGTAGTAGTAATTTGCACCCCGTATATCTTCAATTGACAAAGGTGGCGAAAGATTTATAGGACTATGCGCGGTAGTTTAGTGAATCATGAACGTATTTCGGATAAGATCTATACAACAGGCGACTCATAGAACTGTATAACTACAGTAGAGCCCGTCTGGTTATTTGCGGCGCGCATGTCTGTGATAGGTAGCTAAGCTGCATAATCCAACGCGCAGTTCACGTTAACTCCGTTCACAAATATGTATATATTTATATAGATGGGAATTTTACCTACCTTGTCAGTCAGAATATTATCTTAATATTGTTAGGTTGTGAGTGTCGTGATAGATTCCAACAATAGGATCCCAGGCAATGCCAAAGTGTTTCTCTTAATCTTTACGAGCCGTACTTCTTAAACTAGATATATACTTCAGATATTGTATATTCATTGCTGTGTCCGACAGTGAACCGGAACAGTGAAGAATTACTAATCTTTATCATTCTTGCTATACAACCTTAGATAAATGTAACCAGTACTCTACTAATTAGTAGCTAGTTATATGGCTACTATTCCGTTATCTCTACCTAACACCGCTATTAGCTGTTATCAGACATATTCTAATAGCTAATTATCTTTGGCTAAGTTTTCAGCACAAGACTAGAAGTACAACTAGCACTTAAACTGCCCAATGCAAACAATACATTTCTAATTGGTCATGTTTTTTTTCGAAATTAGAAAAGATAGTTTCTGAGCAAACATTGTAATCGGTATTGGAAAATTGGATCTCTCGAATAAGGATCCGATAACACGTCCGAGTAATTAGGTCTGGTGATTCTCCTGGAATAGAAAAAAATACATTATATATAAATAGCCCTCGATGTACACACTCAGTATACATTAACATTCTACAACTTGCAATCCAGTCATCAGAAAGAAATATATCCAAAGCATTATTTTAAAGAACCATGAAAATTACGGAAAACATGAGATATTTGGTAAGGAATCAAACAAACAATTTTTTTTAATGATATTCGCAGATTAAATTCTTACCCTCTATATTTTTATTTTTATTCAGAACCTTAATGACTTTATGCAAATTGATAAAGTGTTGAAGAACTGGACAACTTCAGTAACCTCCAAGTTATGCACCACATCACCAGCATCATTTTCAACATACAACGGATCAAATCACTCGCTTCACAATGAACGTCATGTGAAAGCCCTGTTCAAATGCGCTCAAACACATATTTCTTTGCCATCTCAAGGATTATTGAAGAAGGAAAGCATTGATAAGAACAAAGATATTTGGAAACATGGAATGGCTAAAATTCTCTGCGCCCGTTTTGCTGGAAAAAAAATTAACATTACTGCCAATGAATCTCATACTAAAACGTGTGCCGTCACACACACAAAGCGCAAAAAACATACGGAGATCAA